>JAPXFY010003617.1:0-2500 GCA_030674185.1 Monoplex corrugatus | reverse complement strand
CTGTATGTTTCCACCTTTCGCTAAAAAAATTTTGATTATTTCCTCTCTCTCTCTCTCTCTCTTTCTCTCTCTCTCTCTCTCCTCTCCTCTCTCTCTCTCCTCTCTCTCTCTCTCTCTCTCTCTGCACATGTATAGACATTTCAATTATTCATTATGCTTATAGTCATTTGTTCTATTTCATTGTCTGCAGTAATGTTAGGCAGAAAGAAATGGGATGGAGAGAGAGAGAGAGAGAGAGAGAGAGAGAGAGAGAGAGAGAGAAAGAGAAAGAGAAAGAGTGAGTGAGAGAGAGAGAGAGAGGTATAGAAAGCTTTAGACAGATGTATAGAAACTTTGACTTTGGTGTTTTTGTTTGTTGGTTTGCTTTATTTCAGTTTTGGTAGAGGGTTGTTTGTACGTTTGTTTGATTGTTTGTTTGTTTGTTGTGTGCTTGTTTGTAGTTTTGGCTGTTTTTATTCATCTGTTTGTTTGCGTGTTTTGTTTGTTTGTTTGCTTGTTTGTTTGTTTGTTTGTTTGTTAGTCCATTGTCTTCCTGTGTTTAAGTATATCCTACATAAATGTTAGAAAGAAAGACTGAAGATGTGGATACAGTGGAAAACACAGAGATAAGATCCATCCAGTGGTAGCAGATACGAACCATACGTGTTTTTTCATCTATCCCTTGCCCCATAATGGATAACTGAAATGTCTATACTTGTGCAGAAAGACAGAAACAGAGAGACAGAAACAGAGAGACAGAAACAGAAAGACAGAAACAGAGAGACAGAAACAGAAAGACAGAAACAGAGAGACAGAAACAGAGAGACAGAAACAGAGAGACAGAAACAGAGAGACAGAAACAGAGAGACAGAAACAGAGAGACAGAAACAGAGAGACAGAAACAGAGAGACAGAAACAGAGAGACAGAAACAGAGAGACAGAAACAGAGAGACAGAAACAGAAAGACAGAAACAGAGAGACAGAAACAGAGAGACAGAAACAGAAAGACAGAAACAGAGAGACAGAAACAGAGAGACAGAAACAGAAAGACAGAAACAGAAAGACAGAAACAGAGAGACAGAAACAGAGAGACAGAAACAGAAAGACAGAAACAGAGAGACAGAAACAGAGAGACAGAAACAGAAAGACAGAAACAGAGAGACAGAAGCAGAAAGACAGAAACAGAGAGACAGAAACAGAGAGACAGAAAAAAAAAACCCCGAAATAATTCAAAATCGTTATAGCGAAGGGTGAAAACATACAGACTACGGGGAACGACTCTTTTCCCGTTGGATTGCTGTAGTGACTGATTTACTTCCCTTAGAAGGCAAAACCTGCATCTGTGTGTGTGTTTATGTGCGTGCATACTAAAAAAAAAAAAAAAGAAAAAAGAATATGAATTTGAAGCGAGGGAGAGGGATAGGCGCCGCCCTCATGGTGCTGGCCCCGGGAAAAGTTGAGGTCTCGGTCACCTCGCTCCCCTACGACCTCAGGGTTATGGAACTATCTAGGTAGGACCTCAGGACCTGGCCAGCTCGTGGGTTTATGTGCAGGCTTAAGGCTTGTGCTGTGATCATTCTGGGTTTTCTCCATCACTTGGCACCTGTGATGATAGTGTATATGGAATTCATTCCGAGCGTGGAGACGCCATCTGGAGAAACTGAAACTGAAACTGAAACAGTGTGTGTGTGTGTGTGTGTGTGTGTGTGAGTGTGTGCGCGCGCGCGTCCGTGTGTGTGTGTGTGTGTGTGTGTGTGTGTGTGTGTGTGTGTGTGTGTGTGTGTGTGTGTTGTGGTCTTTGATTTAATGTCTATTCACTAAAGTGATTTTAGACCAAAAAAAACAACAACAAAAACAAAAAACAAACAAACAAACAACAACTGTGCCGAAGACGAGAAAGAAAATTCGTAAATGACATTATCATAATTAACGATTGAAACAGTAAAATTAGCTAACCATAACATTGAACATGAAAATACCGGCGCATTAAAGATAATTCGCTATAGGACTTTTTGACAGGCTTACAAAAAATTCATATGTTAAGGATGGTGAGGCAAATATGTCAGAAACTGTCTTTGTTGATAGCGTAGGTATATGTCGTTTTACCAGAACGCATGAAAGAATATGACTATGTTATCTTCTTTCCACACAGACACACTACATTCCTGGTGTATTTTGTTTTGAATGCATCAAGTTTCCACCTATACATAAGGGATTGTATACTTCTGCTGGCAAGAAACTGCTTAGGTGTTTTGCTAATTTCAAAGTTCATGTAACATTTATCATACTTTTTCTGTTTATCTTGAAACTGCTTCCATACGTAGGTGTCCACCAAGGTATAACATTCATGCAAGGAGAGGGAAAGTTGTATATGATTTGAATCTGGTGAGCTCTTTGCCCCCCGTTTGGCAGCCCTATCAACCATATCATTGTAATGAAAAGAACTATGAGATGGTATCCAGAAGAAAATAATATCAGTGCCTCTTAAGGATAAACTATTAATCAAGTGAGTAATTTCCAA
>JAPXFY010003616.1:17500-21027 GCA_030674185.1 Monoplex corrugatus | reverse complement strand
CCAGCATTGTCTACAACGCAGGATGCTAGTGGACAGGGTATTGGAGTCAAAGGGTTAACTAGCCAAGCTTGTCACCGGCACACTAATGCGGCTGCTCAGTATGATCGGCAAACACACATCATTTCGTGATTAACCCTTCGGCTCCCGTACCCTATCCACCAACTAAAAATAATTCACCCTTTGACTCCCTCGCCCTATCCTGTAGGAATCTGGTGGATAGGGTTAGGGAGTCAAAGGGTTAAGGTTTTGCCATGTAAGCATGGGAGTCAAAGGGTTAAGTTTTTGCCATGTAAGCATGGTTGATAATGAAGGATGATGGTGGACAGGCTGCAGGAGTCAAAAGGTTAATAATCACAGCAGTGGCCAGTTGGTGACATTGCCAGTTAGAGGTGAAACATCGCCAGTATGATTTTTGTGTATGCCAAACGTTCTGGTGTCTTCAGTATCATTTTGTGGACATTGTGGGCCGTTCTTAGGTTCCAGAGACAAGCGGCATCGTGCCACAAATCTGTGACACTGTGAAACCCAAAACAAGCGTGACAGCCCACGTTCCAGCAAACAGAAAACACAAAAACACGAAAATACAATCAGAACACGTATCCAATACAACCAGCGCGCGCGCGCGCGCGCGTGTGTGTGTGTGTGTGTGTGTGTGTGTGTGTGTGTGTGTGTGTGTGTGCGTGCGTGCGTGCGTGCGTGCGTGTGTGTGCGTGCGTGCGTGTGTGTCTGTTTCAGCGCTTAGATTTGATTTCATCAAGATTTTGCGCTATATAAATATTGTAATTATTATTATTATTATGGTTACACTTGTTTTTGGTTTCAAACTGTAACAGATTTGTGGCACGATGCCGCTTGTCTCTGGAACCTGCACAAGCCATAAGCCTGCACATAAACCCACAAGCTGGCCAGGTCCTGAGACCTTACCTAGCCTACGTTTTTCCTTGTCTATATCTGACATTTGTATGGTCCAGAGACATGATCAGGATTTGAACCTGGACAATCCAAAAACTAGCCGTTTCCAAGGAAGACTGCTTTGTCCATGATGTCACAGTCTCCCTTGCTGTACATTTACAACAATTTCATCTAATCAAAAACAGAGAGAGAGAGAGAGAGAGAGAGAGAGAGAGAGAGAGAGAGAGAGAGAGAGAGAGAGAGGAGAGAGAGAGAGAGAGAGAGAGAGAGAGACAAAGAGTGATAATGTTAAAGTGTGAGGCTTTTAGCAAGCCCGTGTTTTTTCTTTCTAAACACAAGGGACAGACCAGAGAGGAAAATCACCAAGTATCGATCTTCACCTTTGTCCCTGTGGGCCTGTTAGCTTAGTCGGTTATAACACCACCCTGATCACACAGGGAGCGTGGGTTCGACCCCCAAAGGGTCACTGTTTGTTTGTTTTTTTTCAGCGGGCTTGTTGTTATTGTTGTTGTAGTTTAACCCTTCACTCCTGAACTCTGTCCACCAGCATCCTGAATCATCAACCATGCCAGCAAAGCAAAAGCTTAACCCCTTTGATTCCCTCACTCTATCCACCAACTTCCTGCATTGTCAACCATGCCAGCAAAGCAAAAACGTAACCTTTTTGACTTCCTCATCCTATCCACCAGCTTCCTAAAGGAAGCTAGTAGATATGATGAAGGAGTCAAAGGGTTAAGTTTTTTTGCAGTTGATGAATAGGATGAGGCAGTCAAAGGGTTAAAGCCCAGCTGACTGAGCAGAGCCACATCCGGGCTACATTACACCATTGCTCACTGGGGAAAGGAAAAAGCGAAAAAAGACCCAGAAAAAAATAAATACACAATCAATGCATTCATGCACATATTGTAAGGATATGGCCCTAGCATTAACCACTCTATCCAATTTATCACACAGGGAATGTTAAAAAAGAAAATTGACCACACAGATATAGATATAAGGTTAAAAAGGTTAAAGGTCCCATGGTCAATATGGCCGTAGGGGCGGTGAACTGTTAAAGATTCACCGTGTGTAGGGCACGGCATTATGAAAGGCGGAGCCCATCCCTCTCCTTTCGCCGCCTTTTTTTAAACCTCCCCCGACCGAAGTCAGGTACCCATTTACTGCTGGGTGGACAGAGGGAGTTTTCAGGCCGGAAAAATCGAACCAGCGTTTAGCGGATTCGAACCACCGACCTTCCGCACCGCAGACGAGCGCTCTAACCACTCGACTACAGGCCCCCCTATATATAGATATAACCAAGGACAATAAAACATACAAAAACGGGCCTTAAGGGGGGCAGACCTACCCAGATTTGGGTACCAAGATTGTGATGTTCAGTGTTTCAGTTCTAATTAACCAATCACCATGATATTTGGCAAGAAAATACCTCAGACAGTATTCTTTGGATTGAATATCTTTATTGGGGTCTGTGAGTTATGAAAAGTTGGCAAAAATTAATTAATTAAAAATGTTCTCGCGAAAATGAAAAAATATAGTACATACTGTTGACATTTATAACTACACATATATTCAGGTTAGGAATTTGATATTTAGTGAGAAAACACATCTGTATAGTATGTATGGCATGTAGTAAAATCTTAGCTCTACAATCATTATTTTCTGTACAGTCATCACTCCAATTTTTAGAATAATTTTAATAAAAAAAAGTTGTAATACAACTTTTGATAAAAAATGTTTCTTTCAAGCAGAACTGCAAGATTTTACTACAGGCTATAGGTACCTGTCCCTGCTATATGTGTGCCAAATATCAAGGAAATTGGATGAAAACTTTTGAACATATTATGTCTGATGTATACAATCTCGCGAAAAATTGCAATTAATTAATTAATTAATTAATTTTTGTCAATTTTTCATAACTCACAGACCCCAACAAAGATATTCAATCCAAAAAATACTGTCTGAGGTATCTTCTTGCCTAACATCATGGTGATTGGTTAATTAGAACTGAAACACTGAACATCACAATTTTGGTACCCAAATCTGGGTTAGTGGGTAGGTCTGCCCCCTTAATTACCTGTAACTGCTTCTGCCCCTCACGTTTCCTTACAGCCACAAATGCACTTAACACATATACCCAAGTATCAATCCTAAAAGAAAATACGCAAGATCTTATCTTCTACTACTTCAAGTAATTGCGTTACACAGGATCGCTTTTTACGAAACCCGTGCCAACATTTTGCATACAATTCATTATCCGTAAAGTGACTTACTATTGAATCTCTAATTATGCTTTCTAACACTTTACATATCACACAAGTCAGGCTGACTGGTCTATAGTTTCCTGGATCTGCTTTAGAACCCTTTTTAAACAAGGTTGTTACTTCAGCTGTCTTCCAGTCTTGTGGTAGGGTACCTGATTCTAATGTCTTGTTGAACAAAGAACATAGTGGAACTGATAGTTCATCACCTAGTTCTTTTAAAACTTTTGAAGGAATATGGTCAGGTCCCTGTGCTTTGTTTGGGTTTAAGTTAACTAATTTGTCACTCACTACTTTTGGGGTGACTCTTACCTCTGACAAGGATACACCATTTGAATATGCACATACAGGTGAATG
>JAPXFY010003615.1:0-21032 GCA_030674185.1 Monoplex corrugatus | reverse complement strand
AACAGGAAGATGTAAACAGACAACAACAGGAACACATAAAAGACAACAACAGAAAGATGTAAACAGACAACAACAGAAAGATGTAAACAGACAACAACAGGAAGATGTAAACAGACAACAACAGGAACACATAAAAAGACAACAACAGAAAGATGTAAACAGACAACAACAGGAACACATAAAAAGACAACAACAGAAAGATGTAAACAGACAACAACAGAAAGATGTAAAAAGACAACAACAGGAAGACATTAAAAGACAACAGAAAGATGTAAACAGACAACAACAGAAAGATGTAAACAGACAACAACAGAAAGATGTAAACAGACAACAACAGAAAGATGTAAACAGACAACAGAAAGATGTAAACAGACAACAACAGAAAGATGTAAAATGACAACAACAGAAAGATGTAAACAGACAACAACAGAAAGATGTAAACAGACAACAACAGGAAGATGTAAACAGACAACAACAGAAAGATGTAAACAGACAACAACAGAAAGATGTAAACAGACAACAACAGAAAGATGTAAACAGACAAAAACAGAAAGATGTAAACAGACAACAACAGAAAGATGTAAACAGACAACAACAGAAAGATGTAAAAAGACAACAACAGAAAGATGTAAACAGACAACAACAGAAAGATGTAAACAGACAACAACAGAAAGATGTAAACAGACAACAACAGAAAGATGTAAACAGACAACAACAGAAAGATGTAAACAGACAACAACAGAAAGACATAAAAAGACAACAACAGAAAGATGTAAAAAGACAACAACAGAAAGATGTAAACAGACAACAGAAAGATGTAAACAGACAACAACAGAAAGATGTAAACAGACAACAACAGAAAGATGTAAACAGACAACAACAGAAAGATGTAAACAGAAAACAACAGAAAGATGTAAACAGACAACAACAGAAAGATGTAAACAGACAACAACAGAAAGATGTAAAAAGACAACAACAGAAAGATGTAAACAGACAACAACAGGAAGATGTAAACAGACAACAACAGAAAGATGTAAACAGACAACAACAGGAACACATAAAAAGACAACAACAGGAACACATAAAAAGATAACAACAGGAACAGTAAGGCACTGATGATGAATTACAACAGGAACACATAAAAAGACAACAACAGGAACACATAAAAAGACAACAACAGGAAGATATAAAAAGACAACAACAGGAACACATAAAAAGACAACAACAGGAAGATATAAAAAGACAACACATAAAAAGACAACAACAGGTACACATAAAAAGACAACAACAGGAACACATAAAAAGACAACAACAGGAACACATAAAAAGACAACAACAGGAACACATAAAAAGACAACAGGAACACATAAAAAGACAACAGGAACACATAAAAAGACAACAACAGGAACACATAAAAAGACAACAACAGGAAGATATAAAAAGACAACACATAAAAAGACAACAACAGATACACATAAAAAGACAACAACAGGAACACATAAAAAGACAACAACAGGAACACATAAAAAGACAACAACAGGAACACATAAAAAGACAACAACAGGAACACATAAAAAGACAACAGGAACACATAAAAAGACAACAACAGGAAGACATAAAAAGACAACAACAGGAACACATAAAAAGACAACAACAGGAACACATAAAAAGACAACAGGAACACATAAAAAGACAACAACAGGAACACATAAAAAGACAACAGGAACACATAAAAAGACAACAGGAAGACGTAAAAAGACAACAACAGGAACACATAAAAAGACAACAACAGGAACTATAAAAAGACAACAACAGGTACACATAAAAAGACAACAACAGGAACACATAAAAAGACAACAACAGGAACACATAAAAAGACAACAACAGGAACACATAAAAAGACAACAGGAACACATAAAAAGACAACAACAGGAAGACATAAAAAGACAACAACAGGAACACATAAAAAGACAACAACAGGAACACATAAAAAGACAACAGGAACACATAAAAAGACAACAACAGGAACACATAAAAAGACAACAGGAACACATAAAAAGACAACAGGAAGACGTAAAAAGACAACAACAGGAAGACATAAAAAGACAACAACAGGAACTATAAAAAGACAACAACAGGAACACATAAAAAGACAACAACAGGTACACATAAAAAGACAACAACAGGTACACATAAAAAGACAACAACAGGAACACATAAAAAGACAACAACAGGAAGACATAAAAAGACAACAACAGGAACACATAAAAAGACAACAACAGGAAGACATAAAAAGACAACAACAGGAAGACGTAAAAAGACAACAACAGGAACACATAAAAAGACAACAACAGGAACACATAAAAAGACAACAACAGGAACACATAAAAAGACAACAAGAGGTACACATAAAAAGACAACAACAGGAACACATAAAAAGATAACAACAGGTACACATAAAAAGACAACAACAGGAACACATAAAAAGACAACAACAGGAAGACATAAAAAGACAACAACAGGAACACATAAAAAGACAACAACAGGAAGACATAAAAAGACAACAACAGGAAGACATAAAAAGACAACAACAGGAAGACATAAAAAGACAACAACAGGAAGACATAAAAAGACAACAACAGGAAGACATAAAAAGACAACAACAGGAAGACATAAAAAGACAACAACAGGAAGACGTAAAAAGACAACATATGGAACAGTAAGGGACTGGGGACTGATGACGAATGACAACATGTAAAAATAGAACAGATTCCTCACATGATCTATGGCCTGGTCGGCAGAGTCCATCTTGTCAAAGGTCACAAAACCGTTGCTATAGACAGAATAAAAAAAACATACATGTACATGAAATAAGACTGAAGGAAACAACACAAGAGAGAGAGAAAGAGACAGAAAGAGAGAGAGAGAGGAGAGAGAGACACAGAGAGAGAGACAGAGAGAGGAGAAAGAGACAGAAAGAGAGAGGAGAGAGAGACAGAGAGAGAGACAGAGAGAGAGAGAGACACAGAGAGACAGAGAGAGACAGAGAGAGGAGAGAGAGACAGAGAGAGAGATAGAGAGAGAGACAGAGAGAGACACAGAGACAGAGAGGAGAGAGAGACAGAAAGAGGAGAGACAGAGAGAGAGAGAGACAGAGAGAAAGAGAGAGAGACAGAGAGAGAGAGAGAGAGAGAGACAGAGACAGAGAGAGAGAGAGAAAGAGAGAGAATGAAGTTTTCATTCACGCCTTACTTCATAAAAAGAAATTTCAATCATCAATGACAGATCATTCACAAGCTATGCCCTGAGAGAGATTGACAATCTGTGCTGTGAGGGACAGTGTTTATATACACATCATCTTTATCATCACTACAATCATCACTTTGAGAGAGATTGACAATCTGTGCTGTGAGGGACAGTGTTTATATACACATCATCTTTATCATCACTACAATCATCACTTTGAGAGAGATTGACAATCTGTGAGGGACAGTGTTTATATACACATCATCTTTATCATCACTACAATCGTCACTTTGAGAGAGATTGACAATCTGTGAGGGACAGTGTTTATATATACATCACCTTTATCATCACTACAATCGTCACTTTGAGAGAGATTGACAATCTGTGAGGGACAGTGTTTATACACACATCACCTTTATCATCACTACAATCGTCACTTTGAGAGAGATTGACAATCTGTGAGGGACAGTGTTTATACACACATCACCTTTATCATCACTACAATCGTCACTTTGAGAGAGATTGACAATCTGTGAGGGACAGTGTTTATATACACATCACCTTTTATCATCACTACAATCGTCACTTTGAGAGAGATTGACAATCTGTGAGGGACAGTGTTTATACACACATCACCTTTATCATCACTACAATCGTCACTTTGAGAGAGATTGACAATCTGTGAGGGACAGTGTTTATACACACATCACCTTTATCATCACTATAATCGTCACTTGTCGTAAAGGATTACTTTCTTTTTCTCACATTCAATGTTGGTATTATTGCAGAAATTATTAGATATTTCCCCATCCCCTTCATTCTAGGCTGGAGATTTCTTCTTTGTTATGTTCATCGTTACTATCATTAGCCTCGGACATATGCCAAAGCCTATGTTTGCCTTGTTAGTATGGTTGGCAATGCAGGATGCTGGTGGACAAGGTGTAGGAGTCATAGGGTTAATGCTAGCATGGTGACAATGCAGGATGCTGGTGGACAAGGTGCAGAAGTCAAAGGGTTAATGTTAGCATGGTTGACAATGCAGGATGCTGGTGGACAGGGTGAGGGGTCAAAGGGTTAATGTTAGCATGGTTGGCAATGCAGGATGCTAATGGACAAGGTGTAGGAGTCAAAGGGTTAATGTTAGCACCGTTGGCAATGCAGGATGCTGGTGGACAAGGTGTAGGAGTCAAAGGGTTAATGTTAGCACCGTTGGCAATGCAGGATGCTAATGGACAAGGTCCGGGAGTCAAAGGGTTAATGTTAGCATGGTTGACAATGCAGGATGCTAATGGACAAGTCCGGGAGTCAAAAGGTTAATGTTAGCATGGTTGGCAATGCAGGATGCTGGTGGACAAGGTGTAGGAGTCAAAGGGTTAATGTTAGCATGGTTGGCAATGCAGGATGCTGGTGGACAAGGTGCAGGAGTCAAAGGGTTAATGTTAGCATGCTTGACAATGCAGGATGCTGGTGGACAAGGTGCAGGAGTCAAAGGGTTAATGTTAGCATGGTTGACAATGCAGGATGCTGGTGGACAAGGTGCAGGAGTCAAAGGGTTAATGTTAGCATGCTTGACAATGCAGGATGCTGGTGGACAAGGTGCAGGAGTCAAAGGGTTAATGTTAGCATGGTTGACAATGCAGGATGCTGGTGGACAAGGTGCGGGAGTCAAAAGATTAACAAGGATCACTCACTTTCTCTCTCGCTCAATGTTGATGTTGACAATGTTGCCGAAGTTGGAGAAGGCCGAGCGAAGGATCTCCTCGGTCACACCGACCCCGTGCACGTACACCGTGTGACCTTTGGTTGGAGGCTCGCGATCTCGTCTGTCATCCCGCCCTCGATCCCGGCGGTCATCCCGGTCACGCTCACGACGGCCTTCACTGTCGTGTCCTGTTTCAACATCTAAACTTTAGATCGAGCGGTTTAGAGGCAGGAGAAATGAGCGCTGACAGGTGATGTAGGTTGATTTGGGATAATACAGAGGGTAATGGAGCAGGGGTGGGGAAGGGATATATGTGACCTCCCACTGCCAATTCAGTCTTAACTCGCAGTCAGTCAAACAGCAATAGGAGCTGAAAAGGTGACTGAGGGTGTATCTGGGGTGTTCTGACTTTTTCTGAAAATTGATTTCTGTGGACTATAATCTATCCCCCACAGATTTTTTTTTTCTTGAAAAAAATATAATAAATCAATTAAAAATGGTATTTTAATGCACTGATCATAGCAGAAAGAACGCAATTTCTCACCAAAAGTACCTACTTTTGTTTCATATTGTGAACCGTAACACGTACAGGACCCCCACATGTGATAATTGACAGAAAGCTTTTAGGCGCATCTTTCAGATAATGACAGCTAAAATTAAAAACAAACCGGGTCAAAGCCACCAAATAAAGAAATTTAAGGAATATGAGTAGGAGAGTATGTTAAAAACTTTAGAGGCTGTTTTCTCAAAATGGCCATCTTACAACTTAATGATTTTAAACATACATAACTTCTACATTTTTTTAAGAACAAAAGCTTTATTCAAGTACCAAAATAATCAGCAGAATGTACACATTCCAGTGACATGTATATCTCAAAATACCCAAAATGCTAGTTAAGACTGATTTCGTGCTGGGAGGTCACATATCATCATTATGTATTTTAAATCCCAGCCAACTGCTCACAGCCACATCAAGGCTATAACAAT
Source organism: Monoplex corrugatus (assembly GCA_030674185.1). Taxonomy (NCBI): domain Eukaryota; kingdom Metazoa; phylum Mollusca; class Gastropoda; order Littorinimorpha; family Ranellidae; genus Monoplex; species Monoplex corrugatus. The sequence goes on along the minus strand of JAPXFY010003615.1, from coordinate 15,097 downwards.
CTCAAACAAAACACGCACACAATTTAACCCTTTCACTCCCGCACCCATCCACCAACTGCAAAAACTTAATGCTTTGACTCCCTCACCCTATCCACCAGTTTCCTGCAGGAATGCTTTAACTTCCTCACCCTATCCAACAGCTTCCTGCAGGAATGCTTTGACTCCCTCATCCTATCCACCAGCTTCCTGTTGGAAGTTGGTGGATAGGGTAAGGGAATCAAAGCGTTAAGATTTTTAGTCTATTCATTGTATATATGAATTTTTTTTAGTCTAATCCATTGTACATATGAATATGAATTTGAATATGAAAAACTGTGTACTATTTCTGAGTTAGCAATAAATTACAGTTTTTGCTTTGTTAACATGGTTGACAGTGCAGAATGCTGGTGGACAGGGTGCAGGAGTCACAGGGTTAACACTCTGACAACCCTGGGAAAAAAAAAAAAACAGAAAAAGAAAATTTTGTACAGATATCACAACATTCACACAAATTTTCTGCGATTTAAATCATGATTTTATTCGTTTTACCACAGCCGCACTGCAACTGTCTCGTTTTCCTTTCCCCACTGTTGCATGCCTTGCAAAGGCCAGCTGGTACGGTTACTTGTTTCTCCTCCCCACTTCCCCAAAGGAAGGAAAAGAAAAAAATCCACATGCTGGATTCTGCTTCAACTTTGTGTAAGCCATGTGTATATGTGTGCAGGTATGAATCCCTGTGCATGCTTGTGTGCTTATGTTTATGTCCATCAGTGTGTGTGTGTGTGTGTGTGTGTGTGTGTGTGTGTGTGTGTGTGTGTGTGTGTGTGTGTGGTGTGTGGTGTGTGGTGTGTGTGTGTGTGTGTGTGTGTGTGTGTGTGTGTGTGTGTGACACCTTGTAAATTTGCTTGTTCATTCTTTGTGAGTTCCTTGAGAAGAATGTGTTTACTCGTATGTTTGTGTGGAGTTGTTGTGAACTCTTGATCACAACGTGTTGGGTTATATCGAGGAGGACATCCCAGTATGAGTGGAGAGAAGAAGTTTGAGCCTTTGCTTGCGGATGGCAGCAAGTGCTCGTTTGTGTCAATTACAGACTACAGACTTACTTGACAAACCGGATCCAGAGGAAACAAAGCTCTCGCTCAGCGTCCTTATTTTGGGTTTGGTTGACTGTAAAATGTCACAGGGAAACAGAACAAAGTGAACACAAGAACCTCAGTATTTCAAAATAATATGGCAATAAAAACAGACAGCACACCCACACTTACACATCCACACAATATCATTATTACCATCACTGTCATTCTTGTTACTGTTATGTTCGACAAATCTTCATAATGTTTTTTTCCGCATCAACTTTGACCAGATCATCATCACGTGCTCTTCCGCAGTGCACTGTTGATCATGACCCTCGAAACAAATCTATCTTGTGTTGCTGTAGGTATGTCTCCTTCCCCTCTTGTCCCCAGCCACTCTTCAAAACCATCATTTTCTCCCTGGGTCTATCTGGTGCTCTTTTTCCCTCTACCTTTCCTCTTCTGACTAGGTGCTCAAATTTCTCTTCCCTCATAAAACGTCCTATAAATGTTGCTTGTCTTTTCTTAATCTTTGACCAGAAAGATCACAAAATGTCAATTAAACAACAAATCAGTACACTTACATATTCACAAGATGCTTTGCATAGAAAATATGTGTGAAAAGACATTTTATAAGCACTATAAGGAAAGAATATATTTCTATTATGATTATAATCTGGTTTTTCTATATACCAAATCATCATCAAAGTTTAACATGATCATTTCTATCTTCTCGCTCTTTTTTTCTGTTTCATTCTTCCTAACAAAGACCATGAAAAGAGGATGAGAATGCTAAGTGAAAGGCCTTGCAGCTGATCTGACAGATGGGGTAAGCAGAGCTACTTCACACAGATTTTCATTCCCATGTGCCCAATGTGCTTTTATGACGGCAGAGTGGGGCACTATAAGGGTTCCATGTGCATTTGCACACGCACATGGAGAAACTGGGTAGGCCCTACAAAAAAAAATTATACTTTGGTCAAGCTGAAAATAAAAGTGATATGCCTGCAGTCCTATTGCAGCCCCAGAAGCACTGCCACAGGCCAAAGTATATATTTTTAGATCTGTGGTGCCAGTTGGGATGTGCGTGCCAGACATCAACTCCGCCCATCATAGTTCAAATCTGCCCTGATTCAAAAGGTTTCTCTAAATTTACCAGACCATTTTCCATTAATGTAACATTGTATTTAACGCAGTATTAGGAAATAATAGCCACCATTCTACCAACTATGAAGCCGTGTTATTGCTTCTGCATGCAACTCCTTGAGAAAATGTTAAAAGAGATATAGTGTCTGATGTTACAATGGTTAGAAATGAAGCCGACATCTTGGGCACACAGCACTTTATACAGTCCTGCACCACCAGATACAGAGATATAGATACAGAGAGAGAGAGAGAGAGAGAGAGAGAGAGAGAGAGAGAGAGAGAGAGAGAGAGAGAGAGAGAGAGAGAGAGAGAGAGACTTAGCTATAGACATATAGATATAGAAATAGATCTAGATAAATATAAAGTATGTTTGTATTCTTTTGGCAAAAGTCAGACAAGAAATAAAGGATTCAACAAACAAAAAAAACCATGACACCCAATGTTCCCTACAGACCACAGGACGACTTACCTCCAACTTGTCATCCTCCTCTCCACTGTGTGACGAAGAATACGGCCTGAACTCAAACGAAGAGGACGGCTTTTCACCTTCCTGTTGGGAATCAACAGGCTATTTAAAAATTCAATGCACTTTGATGTCATTTTATTGAACCACCACCACCATCACCATCATCATCATCATCATCCTCGTCATCGTCATCGTAGTCACAGTCATCATAGTCATCATCATCACTGCCATCGTATCATCATTGTCATAGTAATTGTTGTTGCCATTGTCGTCGTCATCATCATTGTCATCATAGTTATTGTCATCATCATAATCATTGTCGTCATCGTATGGTCATCATCATCATCATCATCGTCATTTTCATCCCATAAAGGACACATACTTCAACTGGGATGTTGTTACTCTTATTGTTTAAAGCCATGTGACTGCACAGAGCCGTATCAGGGCTATAAACATTTCAAAATGTATACAACATCTGGATGGGGAAAACAACTGACAAAGAAAATTAAGAGCACGTCTCAGTGCATTCACACACATAATCTGACAAAGAAAATTAAGAGCACGTCTCAGTGCATTCACACACATAATCTGACAAAGAAAATTAAGAGCACGTCTCAGTGCATTCACACACATAATCTGACAAAGAAAATTAAGAGCACGTCTCAGTGCATTCACACACATAATCTGACAAAGAAAATTAAGAGCACGTCTCAGTGCATTCACACACATAATCTGACAAAGAAAATTAAGAGCACGTCTCAGTGCATTCACACACATAATCTGACAAAGAAAATTAAGAGCACGTCTCAGTGCATTCACACACATAATCTGACAAAGAAAATTAAGAGCACGTCTCAGTGCATTCACACACATAATCTGACAAAGAAAATTAAGAGCACGTCTCAGTGCATTCACACACATAATCTAAGGAAATGCCCCTGGCGTTGACCACTCCGTCCAATTTATCACCAAGGAATTTTAAAAATCACATCTGACTAGAAACAGAAGGACATTAAAACATGCATAAAAACAGGCCTAAATTTTTTAGCCTTAAACTCCTTCTGCACATCACATTTCCTTCCAGCCAAACACGCACTTAATATAAGTACCCAATCCTACAAGAAACTATATAAGGCTTTGTAGAAAAAATTACAGTTGAATGGACCAGCAAGGCAGAAAATGACAGGAACAAATGACAGAAAACATAGGAGCAAGACAGAAACAAAGACCGACAGAAAAAAAAGGAAATGTCTATCAGAGAATTTCCAGAAAGTGGGTCTAACTCTCGTTGCAATTCATTTAAACTTTGTTTTAGCAAATTGCAATGAGATGTAGACCCACAACAAAGCATAATTTGCAATTTTCCTGCATTCAACCATTTTATTGTCTTTTCTTGGTTTAGTCCTTGGACTTCCCACACCATGTCCACCAACTGCAAAAAATCTTCCGACTCTCTCACCCTATCCACCAGTTTCCCGCAGGAAGCTGGTGGATAGGGTGAGGGGGTCAAAAGCTTAAGTTTTTGCTTTGCTAGCATTGTTGACAATGCAGGATGCTGATGGACAGGGTGCGGGAGTCAAAGGGTTATCTATCATGGAAATATGACTGTGAACATCGAAAACAGCAAAGTCAGCGACGAAATCATCTTTTCCAACATTAAAAGTTATTCTTTTCAAAACATGTGAATGGTAAATGACAGAATAGAATCAGTGCACCACAAACTGCACAAATCCCAGTGTTAACTATCTGACCCCTGATCATGTTTCCAGGTGTCTAATGCACCTTGGCTTGCATGGTTTATGGACGATTTCTCTGACGACGGGTTACACATGGCGATGTCAAGTTTATTATTGTAAAACAAAGTATTATTGTCTTGTCTGTTATTCCTGGAAAAGCTCAGTACAAACCAGCTCACGGAACAATGCATGTAAACCAACCAAACATCACACCAGCATCACACAGGGTGTCAAACCTTGAGTTTCTTCTCCATATGTTTGGATCGCTTGAATCCTGTCTTCTCCTTGGATCCACTGGCAAGCTTGATGGCCTGAAGAACAAACCAATACAGTTAAGCCACAATAAAAACCTTCTTCTACATCCTTTCAGATAAAACGAACAGCAAAACAAGACACAAACCATACAAAGTTTTCCTTAACATTTCTGTTTTTTATCAAGGGAGCTAAACTCCACACAGACTGAGCTGGTTCGTTCTTCTGACAGATCCGTAGGTTCAAAATCTGATCAGTATCACCAGATCAGTCCCAACCTGCAACACTAAAAACTGTCCCGTTCGCTGCCTGTCTTAAATACCTGGCCTGTTCCTGTCTTAAAAACCTGGCCTGTTCAATGCCTGTCTTAAAAACCTGGCCTGTTCCTGTCTTAAAAACCTGGCCTGTTCAATGCCTGTCTTAAATACCTGGCCTGTTCCTGTCTTAAAAACCTGGCCTGTTCATTGCCTGTCTTGAAAACCTGGCCTGTTCAATGCCTGTCTTAAAAACCTGGCCTGTTCCTGTCTTAAAAACCTGGCCTGTTCAATGCCTGTCTTAAAAACCTGGCCTGTTCCTGTCTTAAATACCTGGCCTGTTCACTGCCTGTCTTAAAAACCTGGCCTGTTCCTGTCTTAAATACCTGGCCTGTTCACTGCCTGTCTTAAAAACCTGGCCTGTTCATTGCCTGTCTTAAAAACCTGGCCTGTTCACTGCCTGTCTTAAATACCTGGCCTGTTCAATGCCTGTCTTAAAAACCTGGCCTGTTCAATGCCTGTCTTAAATACCTGGCCTGTTCCTGTCTTAAATACCTGGCCTGTTCCTGTCTTAAAAACCTGGCCTGTTCAATGCCTGTCTTAAAAACCTGGCCTGTTTGCTGCCTGTCTTAAATACCTGGCCTGTTCAATGCCTGTCTTAAAAACCTGGCCTGTTCCTGTCTTAAATACCTGGCCTGTTCACTGCCTGTCTTAAATACCTGGCCTGTTCAATGCCTGTCTTAAAAACCTGGCCTGTTCAATGCCTGTCTTAAATACCTGGCCTGTTCCTGTCTTAAATACCTGGCCTGTTCCTGTCTTAAAAACCTGGCCTGTTCAATGCCTGTCTTAAAAACCTGGCCTGTTCGCTGCCTGTCTTAAATACCTGGCCTGTTCAATGCCTGTCTTAAAAACCTGGCCTGTTCGCTGCTTGTCTTAAATACCTGGCCTGTTCGCTGCCTGTCTTAAAAACCTGGCCTGTTCCTGTCTTAAATACCTGGCCTGTTCGCTGCCTGTCTTAAAAACCTGGCCTGTTCAATGCCTGTCTTAAAAACCTGGCCTGTTCACTGCCTGTCTTAAATACCTGGCCTGTTCACTACCTGTCTTAAAAACCTAGCCTGTTCACTGCCTGTCTTAAATACCTGGCCTGTTCACTGCTTTTCTAAAAAAACCTGGCCTGTTCACTGCCTGTCTTAAAAACCTGGCGTGTTTAATGCCTGTCTTAAAAACCTGGCCTGTTTGCTGCCTGTCTTAAAAACCTGGCCTGTTCACTGCCTTTCTTAAAAACCTGGCCTGTTCCTGTCTTAAAAACCTGGCCTGTTCACTGCCTGTCTTAAAAACCTGGCCTGTTCAATGCCCATTTTAATGTTTCCCTCATTCTGGTGATGTCAGCTTACTATTTCATAGATACCTTCTCCCCCCTTCCCCATTTCAAGATCCCATCATTGCAAATCTTGTGCAGGCGCAAAAGGTTTGTCAGATAACTGCTGGCAGTTTGGGTAGAGCCCATATGGAACTGTCTGAGTACGAGAGCATGAAGGACAAAGGCAGATGTACATAAAGCAAAACAGCCAAAAACGTGTCAACCCCTAACATTAACAACAATAATATAATAATAATATATAATAGTAGTTGTGTTCATCACCCAAGAGCACTAAACCAATAGTTCTCCAAGACTGCAGGATACCAAAGTACTGTACTGTATTGTACTGTATTGTGTTATATTGCACTGTACTGCACTGTGTTGTGTTGTATAGTGTAGTGTAGTGTAGTGTAGTGTAGTGTAGTGTAGTGGAGTGTAGTGCAGTGTAGTGTGGTGTGGTGTGGTGTGGTGTGGTGTGGTGTGGTGTGGTGTAGTGTAGTGTAGTGTAGTGTAGAGTAGTGTAGTGTAGTGTTGTGCTGTGTTGGGTTGGGTTAGGTTGGGATGGGTTGTGTTGTGTTGTACTGTACTGTACTGTACTGTGCTGTACTGCATTGCATTGCATTGTATTGTATGTATTGGACTGTATTGTATTGCACTGGATTCATTGAATTGTACTGTATTGTATTGTATTGTATTTCATTGTATTGTATTGTATTGAAAAGATGGGAGACAAAAATCAAAATCACTTACTCCAGACTGCACCAGCTTCTTGGCTTGTTCAGTTGCTTCCCCTGCCGACTCTGCCGCTGAAAAAAAAATCATTATCATCAAATTCATATCATGCAGATTCATACTCAGCTACGTCATGAATCATACAAAGTAGAAAGAAACTCTGGGGAGAGCCAGACAGCAGAAGGTCCTTAGAGGAGAAATCCCCATCAAGCAAGTGTTTCAGCCCTTAACTCCTGACACTCTACATATCATATACAGACAGACAAACCAGACAGACAAAGAGAGAGAGGGAGAGATACATAACAAACCATATCATAACATATCCAAAAAAAATCATACATATAAAAAGAATAATAATTTATCAGATTCAGATTAAATTTCAACAGCTGCATGCTGCATTGGACTCCAAAAAATAGTTAGGATGTTTTTTTTTGATGGTCACATTTTGATCAGACAAGACACAAATTTTGCCCAACATTACTATAAAGAAAACATTACACAAAAACAATGACTCAAGTACCGCCTTGTGCATCAAGTAGTAGTTTACATCATAACACAGCACACAACCAAGGTAGGCCTATATATATCCAAATTTACAGAATATTGTCAACAGTTTTACTTTCTGTTTACTTTTGAGAATCAGGTGAAGGTTCAATAAACACATACACTGGGTTTTGAAAACAGATATGGTTGTCACATGGGTAAAATCTGGGACTTGCAAATGGAAAGTGCAGGTTTGATCCTGAATGGTACCTCCCGCCTGGTGGGTAAAAGATGGAGGTTTTACGGAAAATCCAGGTTTGATCCTGAATGGTACCTCCCGCCTGGTGGGTAAAAGATGGGATTTTTTGTCTGATCTCCCATATTAACATGCCAGCAGACCTGCCAGTGCCCAAACCCCCTTCACGTGTATATATACATGCAAGACATCAAGCCCGCATGTTAAAGATTCTGTAAGTCACATCAGTGTCTGGTGGCTTATGGAAACATGAGCACACCCAGCATGCACACCCATCAAAGATGGAAGAGTACACAGACAACGCATCGCCTGTAGAGTGAGGGCAAAACAATGACTCGAATGAGTATACATTCCTTTAGTTTAAAAAAAATGAAATGCTTGAAAAAAAACAACAACAACAAAGAAAGACCAAGAGGGGACATCATCAAGTTCATATACTACAAGTTCTCTTGTTGAGTTTTTTTCCATATATTATACATGTATACAACAAAATGGGCTGTCTGTAGTTCATCATGCCTGGTCACCTTCACAACCATTCAAACATTCCCTGTGCTAAATGTCAAGACCATATATAGTAAGGAGAAAGGCGCTAGCAGATGTGCAAGCTGGCTGTCCAACAGAGAGATGAAGGCCCAGAGTAAGGCAAGAGACAGCTCTTCCATTCTCTCTTGGTCCGGTGGATGGTCTGGACCTGGTTGATGCACAATGTCTGCTGGCTATGTCCCGGGGTTTGTCATCTCCCCACCTTCCATTCAGTTTGTAAAGAAGGTAACTGACGATGGGGTCTGCATGGGTCATGCAATGCATGGTCAGCCCCCATTTGCTGGATGAAATGGCTATCACATGGCGTCGGGAGCTTGGGAGGTGACTGTCCACAGAGTGGTGAGACATTGGTGCTCTGGGTCCCATACATGAAAAAATAAACCACCACCACCACCCCTCCCATTCCCACATTTTACTGTTTATTAGAAAAATAAAAGAAAGCAAACAAGTTACGAGAAATCTCTGTCCACCCATAACCATATACAAATGAAAAACTAAAACAAAATATGAATACAATCTATGACTGACCATAATAACAATGATAATAAAGGATAACAAATGACAATACAATAAGAGAAAGAAATCAATCTGAGTGAGGATTCGATGACTTACGTCTCTTGGCGGTTTGTTCCGATGGTTTTTGCTGAGCTTCTGGCTTGGCTGCTTTCAATGCCTGCAGCTGCTTTTTCTGAAACAACGCCAATTGAGAAAACCTTCAATGTCACCCATCAACAGTTTCCGCAAAATGACTATCAGGCTTTCGAGAATATGTCAAGCACATTGCGTTAAGGCCAATTCCCTACCAGTGTGTTTTCTTAACAAACAAGATAAAGCGCATACTACAAACATGCCTAACCCTACCTAGAAACTTACCTAAATTTTTCTGTTTCTTAATTCTTGTATCTGGTGCTCGGAAGCAATCATGTATGATTTGTGTGTTTGTTTGTATAACAGTGGTTTCTTTTTTGTTTGTTTTGTTTTGGTTTTTGGCTTTTTTTATGCAAACGTATTGCATGTTGTTTCGCCCATGTGATGCAGATGGTATGTCACTGCATAAGCCTGCATATTCTATATTTGGTGGGTATGCATGCTTGGTGTTCTGATGCTTCCAAACGCCATCAAAATACCGACGCAGCTAAGAGGATCTCTTACATGCATATTTGACGCGTGTATGCGCATAAAAAAAGTTTAGGACCAATAACATGAAGAGAGTTTAGGACCTAACAGGTCTTGCACACATGTTGACCTCGGAGATTGTAAAAATGTCCACCCTTTAAGTTTATTTATCAGGTAAGGCTTTGCATACATGCTGACCTGGGAGATTGTAAAAATGTCCACCCTTTATTTATCACAATATCAGGTAGGGCCTTGCATACATGCTGACCTGGGAGATTGTAAAAATGTCCACCCTTTACTTATCACAATATCAGGTGGGGCCTTGCATACATGCTGACCTGGGAGATTGTAAAAATGTCCACCCTTTATTTATCACAATATCAGGTAGGGCCTTGCATACATGCTGACCTGGGAGATTGTAAAAATGTCCACCCTTTATTTATCACAATATCAGGTAGGGCCTTGCATACATGCTGACCTGGGAGATTGTAAAAATGTCCACCCTTTATTTATCACAATATCAGGTAGGGCCTTGCATACATGCTGACCTGGGAGATTGTAAAAATGTCCACCCTTTATTTATCACAATATCAGGTAGGGCCTTGCATACATGCTGACCTGGGAGATTGTAAAAATGTCCACCCTTTATTTATCACAATATCAGGTAGGGCCTTGCATACATGCTGACCTGGGAGATTGTAAAAATGTCCACCCTTTATTTATCAGGTGGGGCCTTGCATACATGCTGACCTGGGTCTGGGATCTTATGGTTGCCTCCAACTGTGGGAGAATTCACAGCATCTCATTCTCACTGCTTACCTATTATGTAGCTATGTCACGCTCAGTAGTTTGGGTAGACCTGGCGATCATTGTTATGATTTTGAGTATTATTTTATATTCATTTTTAGGCCCTATGATTGTGAGTATTATTTTATATAGGCCTACAATGATTATATGCCGTAACAGTAACAATCAGTAGATTATCAAGCCAGCAATAATTTGAATAAACCAAAGCTGCAAGCATTACCTTTTTCCGGAGTTTAGCATACTTTTGCTTGAGCATTTCTTCCTCATCTGTGAGCGTGTTTTGAAATGTGATAAAGACCATTTTAACGAAAAGGTTACTTCAACCTGTTTAACAAAATAACTGGAGACGATCGATGCTGTCGAAGACCTTTTCCGCAGCTTTTGATAAGCTGGATAACTCTTCGTAAATAAGGGGTCACTTTTTTTCTGTAATTCTAAGAGTAAATTCAATCATAAATCAGGCATCTAGCTCATTCAAATTATCAATAAAAAGGTAACATTTAAAATAATAATTATTTTTTGCGTGTAATGCATGACAAATTGTTACATATGTAAAGTAAATGTTTGTTTTTTTTAATCGTGACAAGAATAACTCCCCGTTCAGGGGAAATAAGTCACATGCCCACCGCATGTGTTCAGAAACGACGGATAGACAGTAACAATACTGGCTAAACACCTCTCGAAAAATCTGACTTATCCCCGATTAGAGAAAGGTATATAACTATTTCAGCTCAGCCTGGGCATGAGACCAAAAGCCTGAACACAGTAAAACTGCCGTCCACTGAGCGAGTTTTCAACTTGACTGTCAAGAACTCTACTTCGCTCAAGTTCAGTAAACCCTGTGACTGTGTCCGTGTCAAACTGTACTTTCTGTTTCACGATCGTGACAATGAAGCTGACGATTGAAAAAGTGGTGATGGGGACCAGCAGGCTGGGAACGCTGCATGAAGTGAGCAAACAGAAGTTGCTGACAGTGGAAACACCTATGTGCATGTTGCATACAAGGGCAGGTGAGACTACTGAAGAAAAGAAAAAAGGATAAAACACACACACACACACACACACACACACACACACACACAAACAAAAACTATAGGCTAGGTAGGACCTCAGGACCTGGCTAGGTAGGACCTCAGGACCTGCCCAGTTCATGGGTTCATGTGCAGGCTTAAGGCTTGTGCCATGACCATTCTGGATCTTCTCCATCACATGGCGTAAGTGATGTTAGTGCATGTATATGGAATTCATTCTGAGTGCGGAGACGTCATCTTGAGAAGCTGAAAGTGAAACCAGAAACTGGACATGATACTGATAGTCAAGTAGTGAGCATAAGACTTCCAGTTGGAAGTTCTAGGTTCGATCCTGCCTTGCTGCCATAGGTTCCACCTGGTGGGTAAAAGGAAGAGACTTGAGACTTTTCCAATCTATCAGGTCAACGTGTGCAGATGCGCTAGTACATGAACGCCTTTTGTGTGTACATGTATGTACACAGATTGTTAATTGTGCATGTTAACCTTTGACTCCTGCACCCTATCCACCAACTGCAAAAACATAACCCTTTGACTTCTTCACCCTATCCACCAGCTTCCTGCAGGAAGCTGTTGGATAGGGTGAGGAAGTCAAAGGGTTAAGTTTTTACTTTCCTAGTATGGTTGACAATAGAGGATGCTGGTGGACAGGGTGCATGAGTCAAAGGGTTGAAGATCATGTAGTCTAAATCGTGTCAATGTTTGCTGACTGACTTATGAAAGCGTGAAAGTACCCAGCATTCACTCCTATTGATGATGGAGTATCTAGACTGTGCAGCAATAAACTGCCTGCGTAGTTAGGTCAGAACAGTATTCATACACAATACGATAAAACAAAAGTGGGAAAATGTTTTAATATTTTTTTATCTTGACCTGTTCTTTTTATGTGCTTTGCAGAAATCATAAATGGCATAAATTGGGTGGAGTTATTCTGTGTTTGATCTTGACTTGATCATTCTATGTGCATGGCAGAAACTATGAGTGGCTGAAGTTATTTTTGATCAGTTATTGTGTTTGGACTTTGACATCCGCATCTGCAGCTGCCTGTTTTACATTGTTTCAGTGTTTGAATAGACTCGCTACAGTAAACAGATTTGTTTTGATGGTAGTACTAGTAGTTATAAGGTGGTCAATCCATACTAGATAACCACAGAAACAGTCTCTCATTCCAGCACAAGCACAAGCACACACACACACACACACACACACACACACACACACACACACACACACACACACACACACACACACACACACACACACACACACACACACACACACACGTGTGAGTTAAGGAGATTAATCTCAACAGTTTTAATGTAATGTGAATATTTAACCCCTCCCCCCCACAGGGGCTTTTTCAGTATAAATAGTATCCCCACCTTGTGGAAATTCTGTGCTAGAAATTTCCTCTTCTCTGTCGCTCTCTTTGTTTCTGCTTTGTTCCTTTGCTTTTGATGTCATTTCTTCCGATCATTTTCTATCTTGCTGGTCCATTCCCCGGTATGTGTTCAATAAAGTCTTACATACTTTTTCTTAGGATTGATAATTGGGTACATGTATTAAGTGCATTTTTGGCTTTAGGGAGGTGAGATATGCGGAAGCAATTTTAGGTAATTTATAAATTTTATGTCTGCTTTTATGTTTTGGTGTCCCTAGGCATGCTTAAATTTGTATTCAGGTGTGTTTTTTAAATCCCCTGTGTGATAGATTGGATGGAGTGGTCAGTGCTGGGGGCATGTCCTTAGATTATGTACATGAATGCTTTGATATGTGTACTTAGTTTTCTTTTCTATTTTTTTTTTTCCTGTTGAAGTTTTTGTGTTTTGAAGGAGTTATAGCCCTGATATGGCTATATGCAGTTGGCTGGGCTTTAAACAACAATAACAATAACAAACAAAATATTTATACACACTTATTTGATTACTGCCTGTTACATCATGGGTATGCAGACCAGCCTCAGTTTGGTACTCACAGTGTCTTTCAGGGCTTCAAGGTCAGCTTCTGCTGTACATCACCAGTGTTCTTGGGTCCTGTCATCTTTTACATCTTCCAAGGCAGTTTGGGTGATGTTATCCATCTCTCTTCAGCTGATTTATCCTGTCCATCTCCATTGTCTTTTCATGGTAATAATGCCAATACTCTCTTGATTGCATGTGAGAGCAAATATTTGGTTCGAGAGGATGTTGGTCCAGAAGAGTTGCATGATTCTTTGGAGTTTTTTGTTTGTTTGTTTGATTGTCCCATTTTATATTATATACCACCTTAATGGCCACAGAAGCTGGCACAGTTTTTACAGTGTGATGATGATGATGACAATGAGGATAATCATGATGCTATGGAGTTCTATTAGCCAGTCACTGACATGACTTATACATGTGTACAACATCTTCAGTGTGCATATTTGACATTCTGCACTGGCAGGTCTGCACACATGTTGACATGGGAGATTGAAGAAATCTCACCCCTTACCCACAAGGCAGAGGTTCTAAGTGGATCAGATTCTGACTATCCAACAGGAAGTCCAACATATACCCACTTGACTAATGCATCCAATGTAGATACGTGTGTTTATGTATCTAACATGTGTGTGCATGCATTGTATGTGTTTAACATACATGATTATGTGTGTGTGTGCACATGCATGTGCTATCTAGAGATTTTCTGTCAGTTGAAGTCAGAGCAGTCTGTTATAATTTACATTTTAAAATTGTGTTTTTCAGGCAGCGTTCCAAATCTGAGCAGGGATATGGTGGACTATCTTCATCAGCTACCAACTATGGCACTGATGCCTTTGAATTTATTGTGAGTACAAGTGTTACTTTAGCAGCAAAAAACTGGGCAGAAGGTCCTCAGCAAGTGTTTGGTTTTTACTCCTTACACTGTGAGGGGCTGCGCTGCATTCAGATCATGACTTCTTACAGTTCTGCTCTCACCTTTTTTTTCCCGCTTCACCTGGGTTCAAACTCACACCTTCAAGGTGGTTGGTGGCCTGAAAGCCAAGTTACCTTTATGACAAATGTCTGTTTAACCCTTTGACTCCTGCACCCTGTCCACCAACTGCAAAATATTAACCTTTGACTCCCTCACCCTATCCACCAGTTTCCACCCTTTCCACTGGCTTCCTGCAGGATGAGGGAGTCAAAGGGTTAAGTTTTTGCTTTGCTAGCAGCAATACAGAGTGCTTGTGAATAAGGTAGTGGAGTCAGTGGATTAATCACTTAGCTATCAGACACCTGCTGTGGCATAAATAGGGAAAATTTAAACCATGTGAGGTTAATTTTTGTTCCCCCTTGACCACATCCAGCTGAAAGTCTTTTCAGCTGCTTTTGCCTTCGCCTTTAGGGCTCTGGTCCTGTCCTTCCCAGATTGTGACAACTTGTTTCATGAGGGCGTAGGGCGTAGGCATGATCATGATGTGCCTACCAGCCCCTTTGCTTCAGCTTTTGTGGTGAGGATTTCAAATTGGGGTTAGTACTGTTCATGTTGTTGTTATTTGTCAGGTCAGTACCTCATGGGTATCATTTTGATTACCTGCTTCGTACTGTCATCAGCTATTTCACTTTTATATTTTCCAGAATAACTGTTTCTTTTGAGTCATAGCTGAAAGGTTTCAGTCCAAAAGAACTGAGAACATAGTAAGTTAAATATTAATTCGACAGTTTGGCATTATGAATGCTGCCTTGCTTAACTCTTTCAAGGAGTCTTTGACTCCTGCACCCTGTCCACCAGCATCCTGCATTGTCAGCCATGCTTGCGAAGCAAAAACCTAATTAACCCTTTGACTCCTTCACCCTATCCACCAGTTCCTGCAGGAAGTGATGGAGTCAAAGGGTTAAATTTTTGCAGTTGATGGATAGAGTGCT
>JAPXFY010000361.1:57500-60000 GCA_030674185.1 Monoplex corrugatus | reverse complement strand
GGTGTGTGTGTGTGTGGTGTGTGTGTGTATGTGTGTGAGTGAGTGTGCGTGCGTGTGTGTGTGGTGTGTGTGTGTGTGTTTTGTGTGAGTGTGTGTATCTGGGAGTGTGTGTGCGTGTGTGTTGCGTGCGTGTGCATACGTGCGTGTGTTTGCGTGCGTGTGTTTGCGTTGTGTGTGTGTACGTGCGTGCGTGCGTGTGTGTGTCTGTGTGTATGTGGTTAGGGATTTTAACGTGTGTGTTTGGATGTCGCCTTGCCCCCGAACGCTGGGTCGTATTTCAACGATTTTCTGTTTGAATCGAATGTCAAGGTCCAGTTGGTTCCTGTTGTCGTGGTGGCGATGAAGGCCAAGGTCATGGTCGACGATGTTGATACTGATCTCGTTCTAACGTACTTAACTCCATTGATCTGTGTGAGTGTTGTATGACCGTAAAACAATGGTCAGGGTTTATTCATTTAACCCTTTGACTCCCGCACCTTATCCTCCAGCGTCCTGCATTGTCAACCATACTCACCTGTCTCACCTGTCGGCGTCACCGGGAACAGTGTTGGCCGCTGCACATGATGTCCTCACAAGTTGCCTCCAGCACTCTCGATCTTGGCTAAGTCTGACCACCTCCTGGAGTTTCTTGCCACTGATGTTTGTGATGTTTCTAGCAAGTGATGCAGGTGGCCGTCCTCTGTTTCTCTTTCCTTCCACTTTACCTTGGAGGACAGTGGACATCAAGTCTGTTCTCTCATTACGGATTGCGTGTCCAACATATTTCAGTTTCCTCCGTTGTATGAGTACTAGAAGCTTGCGTGTAGTACCCAACTCATTCAGTATGCTTTCATTTGAGCGCCTATCCGTCCATTTGACCCTCAGCAGTCTTCGGTAAAACCACAGCTCTGCTGCTTCCACTCGTCTTTCATCCTCTTTCTTCATTGTCCATGCCTCGCAGCCGTATAACATCACTGGCCAGACAAGACATTTTAAGAGTTTTATCTTAAGGTCTGCTGTTATGCTGTGGTCTTTCCAAATATTGTTCAATTGAACCATACTGTTCTTGGCCATTCCAATTCTCATCTTTATGTCTTTTGAGCATGTTCCATCGTGTGTCTTGACTGAACCTAAATATCTAAAGTCCTTGACATTTTCATACTAACAAAGCAAAAACTGAACCATTTGACTCCCTCACCCTGTCCACCAGCTTCCACCTGCAGGACGCTGTCCTCACCCTATCCACCAGATTCCTGCTGGACGCTGTCCTCACCCTATTCACCAGCTTCCTGCAGGACGCTGTCCTCACCCTATTCATCAGCTTCCTGCTACAGGAAGCTGTCCTCACCTATCCACCAGCTTTCTCCTACAGGAAGCTGTCCTCACCCTATCCACCAGCTTTCTCCTACAGGAAGCTGTCCTCACCCTATCCACCAGCTTTCTCCTACAGGACGCTGTCCTCACCCTATCCACCAGCTTTCTCCTACAGGACGCTGTCCTCACCCTATTCACCAGCTTTCTCCTACAGGACGCTGTCCTCACCCTATTCACCAGCTTTCTCCTACAGGACGCTGTCCTCACCCTATCCACCAGCTTTCTCCTACAGGACACTGTCCTCACCCTATCCACCAGCTTTCTCCTACAGGACACTGTCCTCACCCTATTCACCAGCTTTCTCCTACAGGACGCTGTCCTCACCCTATCCACCAGCTTTCTCCTACAGGACGCTGTCCTCACCCTATCCACCAGCTTTCACCTACAGGACGCTGTCCTCACCCTATCTACCAGCTTTCTCCTACAGGACACTGTCCTCACCCTATCCACCAGCTTTCTCCTACAGGACACTGTCCTCACCCTATTCACCAGCTTTCTCCTACAGGACGCTGTCCTCACCCTATTCACCAGCTTTCTCCTACAGGACGCTGTCCTCACCCTATCCACCAGCTTTCTCCTACAGGAAGCTGTCCTTACCCTATCTACCAGCTTCCTCCTATAGGACGCTGTGCTCACCCTATCTACCAGCTTCCTCCTATAGGACGCTGTGCTCACCCTATCCACCAGCTTTCTCCTACAGGAAGTTGACCTCACCCTATCTACCAGCTTCCTCCTATAGGACGCTGTGCTCACCCTATCCACCAGCTTTCTCCTACAGGAAGCTGTCCTCACCCTATTCACCAGCTTTCTCCTACAGGAAGCTGTCCTCACCCTATTCACCAGCTTTCTCCTACAGGAAGCTGTCCTCACCCTATTCACCAGCTTTCTCCTACAGGACGCTGTCCTCACCCTATTCACCAGCTTTCTCCTACAGGACGCTGTCCTCACCCTATTCACCAGCTTTCTCCTACAGGACGCTGTCCTCACCCTATCCACCAGCTTTCTCCTACAGGACACTGTCCTCACCCTATCCACCAGCTTTCTCCTACAGGACACTGTCCTCACCCTATTCACCAGCTTTCTCCTACAGGACGCTGTCCTCACCCTATCCACCAGCTTTCTCCTACAGGACGCTGTCCTCACCCTA
>JAPXFY010000361.1:37500-50000 GCA_030674185.1 Monoplex corrugatus | reverse complement strand
CCTCTCTCTCTCCCCCTCTCTCTCTCCTCCTCCCTCCCCTCCTTTTCCTCCCTTCCCTCCTCTCTCTCTGCTCCTTCTTCTTCTCCCCCACCCCTGCTCTCCTCTCGCTTGTCGTCACTTGACACACCTGTGTGTGTGGGGGCACACGACTGTTTTACCTGCATGGCTCACGACACAGCCATCTCTTGTTTTGTGAAGGGTTGGGTATGGGTTAGGTGTGTGTGTGTGTGTATGTGTGTGTGGTGTGGGTGTGTGTGTGTGGTGTGTGTGTGTGTGTGTGTGTGTGTGTGTGTGGGTTTGTGTGTGTGTGTGTTTGTGTATGTGTGTGTGTGTGTGTGCGTGTGTTTGTGTGTATGTGTGTGTGTGGTGTGTGTTTATGTGTGTGTGTGTGTGTGTGCGTGTGTGTTTGTGTGTGTGTGTGTGTGTTGTGTGTGTGTGTTTGTGTGTGTGTGTGTGTGGTGTGTATGAATGTGTGAGTGTATGTGTGTGTATGTGTGTGTGTGTGTGTGTATGTGTGTGGGTGTGTGTATGTGTGTGGTGTGTGTGTGTGTGTGTTTGTGTGTGTGTTTGTGGTGTTTGTGTGGTTGTATTGTGTGTGTGTATGTGTATGTGTGTGTGAGTGTGTGTATGTGTGTATATGTGTTTGTGTGTGTGTGTGTGTGTGTGTGTGTGTGTGTGTGGTGTTTGTGTGTATGTGTGTGTGTGTGTGTTGTGTTTGTGTGTGTTTATGTGTGTGTGAGTGTGTGAGTGTGCGGGTGTATATGTCTGTGTGTGCGTCTGTTTGTGTGTTTGCCCCTCCCCCCTTCCTACACCCCAAAATTGTTTCGCAATGCTGATAAGTCCGAGTGTTGACAAGGCGCATTGTTGACCCTTTTCCCCCACCCACCACCCTTCTTCGTATAACCTTTCCACACTCACCTTTCCCATCGCCCCCTGTTAAGCCAGACACCACAGACCTCTTAAAAATGAAGTCTGTGACAGACACCCCTCCCCCTCCTTTACAGTCATTGCACGCGTTCTTCTTCTTCTCTTCTCTTCCTCCTCTCCAGACCTCACTGTTAATTAATCATCATCACCATCTCATCATCAAGTGTCTTGCCACATGGGTTGGCGATCATGGCCCCCATATGCATCTATCCCTTGTTGCCGCTGCACATCTCCCACCCTCTTGTCTTCAGCCACCCGCAAGTCTGCCAATATTTCCTCCCTGGGGGCTACCGGGGGCTCCTTTCGCTCCAGCTTTTCTGTTGTGACCAGGGGCTCCAATTCCCATTTTTTATATAAAATGGCCTGTAAATCCCTCTATGTTTATGGGAAAGTTTTTTGGTCAGGTGGACATGTCTGTGTATCACACACATCCTACATCCTCCGTCCCGTCCAGTCCTTCTTTCGTTATCTGTCAGCATGGTAGGCCCCGTCTGGTGAGATGATGATTGTAACCGTTTTTTTCTCTCTCATCTGCCTTTCTCTCTCTCTCTGTGTCTCTTCTCTCTCTCTTTCTCTCCCCTCGCTCTCCTCTCTCGCTTCGCTCTCTTCTCCCCTCTCTCTGTTGTGTGTGGGGTGTGTGCTTTCTGCGTGCGTGTGTGAGGTGTGTGTATGTGTG
The DNA here is from genome assembly GCA_030674185.1 of Monoplex corrugatus. Classification (NCBI taxonomy): domain Eukaryota; kingdom Metazoa; phylum Mollusca; class Gastropoda; order Littorinimorpha; family Ranellidae; genus Monoplex; species Monoplex corrugatus. The sequence continues at coordinate 48,397 of JAPXFY010000361.1, read as the reverse complement.
TTTGTATTGTGTGTGTGTGTATGTGGGTGTGTATTTGTGTGTGTGTATGTGTGTTTTATGTGTGTATGTGTGTGTGTTTGTGTGTGTGTATGTGGGGTTGTATGTGTGTTGCGTGGTGTGCGTGTGTGTATGTGTGTGTGGTGTGTTTGTGTGTGTGCTTGCGTGCGTGGGCCCGCGTGCTGCGTGTGTGCGCGCGCGTGTGTGTGAATTGTGTGTGTGTGTGTTGTGTGCGTGCGCGCGCGCGTGCGGCCATCAGTAGCTCAGCTGGTTGAGCGTCGGATTACACGCTAATGGTTGTGGGTTCGAAGCCTGTTGTGCACTACTTAAAACGGGCCTTCTCACGGTCCCATTTTAACATCATTGTTGTTCTGGTGGTGTCAGTGTGGAAATAGATTAAGTCCCCCCTTCGCCCACTTCTCTGGGATGGTTATCCCCGTCAGCCACACACCTGAGGTTGAGTGGGGGACGAAAAACTAACCAAATCAATCAATCGACAAAGTGCGCGTGTGTGTGGTGCGCGCGCGCGCGTGTGTGTAGTGCGTGCGTGCGTGCGTATGTGTGTTGTTGTTGGGGTTTGTTTTTTTTTTTTTTCGTAATTCTTGCCAGCTGTCACGACAGAGTTCTCGTTAAAAAGTCAGTGGCTGCCATGGAACTTGTTGGTCAGAGGAATTTGTATTCTGCCATGTTCCTTTCGCTCCACTTGACAGGGGCGTCTCCGTCAGTACAGTGAAATATGTTCGCTGTCTGGTCCTCTTGACCACAGGAGGCAGGCTGGTTAACTATTTTTAAGGCATCAGTTAAATTGCGGTTCTACGAGCTTTTGAGCCGATTGTAAAGTCACCTGGACCACCTGCGCTCTCGGACTGTTGCCCCCTGTCTGTCTGTGGCTTAAAGAGTGATCTGATGAGGTGTTGTTTTGGCTGTTATTTATCTGACGTTGTCTGTTGGTGTCTTGGGCTCCTCGTTTTGCTAGTCATCTCCGTCTCTTTTCATGATATCTCTCAGTGAGTTGGGACCACTGAAGGACGATTCCTGTGGTTCTTTTTTGTTTGCTGAAAGGCTTTGGTCGGGTAGTGGTGTGTGTGTGTTGTGTGTGTGTGTGTGTGTGTGTGTGTGTGTGTGTTTTGTGTGTGTGTGTGAGAGAGAGAGAGAGAGAGGAGGAGTATTGTAATCACAACAAAACATTCAGCATAGCGTTAGTACCCAAAATTTCATTTGGACTCTACGCCATATATTGTGTTGTGTTGTGTTGCTTGTATTGTGTAGTGTCATATTTCTTTTCACAACTAAAGTTGAGTGTATCCTGTTGTACTGTGGTGTATCAGAAGTTAAATGAATGATGCGATTATTTACGTGTAACCAAGTTTTTTTCAGTGATAGGTTGATACAGTACCAGTGTAAAACACAGACTGCCTTGTCTTGTTTTAAATAAGCTTTTCTGTTTTCTGTTTTCGTGTTTTTCTGGTTCCTGTTTTGGTAAATAAGTCTGGGTAGGCCCTCAGAACCTGGCCAGCCATTGTTTTTCTGTGGGCTTAAGGCTTTGCCTGATCACCAACAAAAACGGCACCTGTGACTTAGTGCATATGGAAATCTTTCCGAGGCGGAAACGTCATCTTAAAGAGACTGAAACTGAAACAGTGTGTGGACATTCAGACCTCTGTCCCATTCAGAATGTCCTTTTGACCAAATGAGATGCCTGACTCTGTGATAGAGCTTGGGATTCGAGATCTGATGTCTCGAGTTCAATTTCCAATCCCCCAATATAAACATTGGCCATTCACTGCTCCATCATTTTGTGGGTTAGCAACGTGTTTCGGAAAACCAGTCAGCCCCCCACCCGTCCCCCCCCTCCATCTTTTAGCAAGACCTTACCATCCCGTAATTATAGTTTTGCGCGTTCTAAGGGTCAGCCCGTCACCGTTGGCAGTTTTGGGGTGGACAATCTTGGGGCTTTGTCGAGCGCGTAAAAACCCTCCTAAACAAAATTCGGTTGAATTCTTGATGGTACTACCCCAAGGCGGCTGTTTATCCCTTTGCCTACCTCGCCCTGTCCACCACCACCAAAAATTTAACCCCTTTGACTCCCACACCCTATCCACCAACTTCCTGCTCCTTCACCCTGTCTTTCCTGCAGGAAGATGGTGGACAGGGTGAGAGAATCAAATGGTAAAAGTTTTGGTTTGCTGTTTATGGTTGACAAAGAAGGATGCTAATGGACGGCTGAGGGAAGTCAAGATTAACCCTTTGACTCCCGCCTCTGTCCCCAGCTCCTGCATTGTCAACCATGCTAGCAAAGCAAAAACTTAACCCTTGACTCCCGTTCTCTGTCCACCGCATCCGCTTGTCAACCATGCTGGGAAAGCAAAAAACCTAACCCTTGACTCCCTCGCCCTTGCGGATGGATAGGTTGAGAGAGTCAAGGGGTTAATTTTTTTGTAGTTGGTCGATAGGGTGTCGGGAGTCAGGGGTTATTGGGAAATCCTTGTCAAATGTCAGTTCACGGAGGGGTTTTTTTAAAAGGGCTCTTTGTTGTTGAACAAACTTCTGACACTGATGTTGAAACGATACGTGCGTATAAACACAGCCATTGTTCGTCACCGTCCCTTGTTTCGTCAAGTCCTGTCAAATTGTTTGTGTATGAGGACTTGTGATAAGTCGTTTTAAAAACAACCTTAAACTTTTGACTCCCGCACCCTGTCCACCAGCATCCCGCATTGGGCGCCATACTAACAAAGCAAAAAACTTAACCCTTTCACTCCCCACCCTAATCCACCAGGGTTCTTGCAGGAAGCTGGTGGATAGGGGAAGGTACGAAAAAAGTCCATTTTGCAATTAACCTTTTGATTCCAGCACCCACCACAACGAAAAACTTACCCTTTGACTCCCTCATTCTTTCACCACTTTCGGCGGAAGCTTTGGATAGGATGGGGGTGGGGGGTTATTTTTTTTTTTTTGGCGTATGGCGCAATGCAGGAAGCGGTGGACGGGTGCGGGAGAAAAAAAAAAAGGGGTTAAAGTGGGGGGCAAGAGTAAAAGGGGTTAAAATTCATCACATTCAGGGGTAGAGACTGGTGTAAAATCTTTTTTTAAAAACAGCCTTAAGTTTTGTTAACCCCCCCCCCCCCTGAGGGGGCGCCCCCCAAAGGCGGGGAGGGGAAAAAGAGAGCTCCAGATCTTTCCTCCCAAAATACAACCATTGGGCTATCCCTGCCTTTTACTGGGGGGCATGTCAAAGGGGCAAAAAAACCATGGGGCTTTATCAGATTATCTTTTTGTATTTTTTAAAGGGGTGAAAGGCAGGTGGGCGGAGGTAGAGTGCTGGCTGTCCCAGTCTGTCTGCAGGTTTGGGGGGTTAATTTTCCCCCTCGTAAAAAAAAAATTGTTTGTCCATTTTTTTTTTTTTTTTTTTTTCTTTGTGTGTGTGTGTTGTGTGTGGGGGTGTGTGTGTGTGTTGTTTGTGTTGTGTGTGGGGGTTTTTTGTTTTTTGGGGGTTTTTTGGGGGTTTGTGTGGTTTTTTGGTTGTTTTTTTGGGGTTTTGGTGTGTGTGTTTTTTTTTGGGGTTTTGGTGTGTTTGGGGTGGGGTGTTGTGGTGTTTTGTGGTTTTTTTGTTTGTGTTTGTGTTGTTTTGGTGTTTGTTGTGTGTTTTGTGTGTGTGTGTGTGGGTGTGTGTGTGGGGTATGTTGTGTGAGGGGGTTCTGTGTGTAAAATATTTGAAAACAACTTAAAAAAATTCCTTCCTTCCCCTTCCCTTTCCCGGGGGTCAACCCTTGAAGGTGGGGTTGCCTACTATTTTCGGGGTTGGGGAAAGTAAAGGAAAAGGGGAGGGGGAAAGGGGAAACGGATCATTACACATTCTCTCTGCTGTCTGCTGTCGTCTGTCCTCTGTCTTTGTCGGGTTTTCTGTCTCTCTTTTCTTTGTTTTTTTTTTTTCCCTTCTGTGTCTTTTTGTCTCTGTTCTGTTGTTTGTCTCTCTGTTTCCTTCTTTCTTTTTCTCGTTCTGTTTTCTTCTGCCCTTCCCCGCCCCCCCACCCCTCTCTTGTCCAGTTCTGTTGAATTTTTTTTTTATATTTCACACCCCTTCTTTTTTGAATCATCTAAGTCTCTGTCTCTCTCTTTGGTTTTCCCCTCTGTTTTTTCTGGCTCCTGTGTCTCTGTGTGTGTTTTTTCTGTCTGCTGTCTGTCGTCTGTGTTTTTGGGGGTGTTTTTTTCTGTCTTCTGTTTTGTCGCGTGTGTGTGTGTCTTTTGGTGTGTGTGTCTCCCCCTCTTTTTTTTGGGGGGGGCCCCAAAGTTTAATCTCGTCCACCACTACCCCATAGGACACCTTTGGCCCTTTTGATTAATGCGAAGCTGCGCGCATTGGCGAATGGGGGGAAGTCACGTATGTAAGGTCAGGGCTACTTTAAAAAATTGGGGGGGAACGGGAAAGGAAAAAACAATCTCTTGACACTGCGGAGGGCCCCCATAAGGGGCCGGTACATACCCAAAAATTTTTTTTTCTTGGGCGCTGTCCCCGGACCCAGACAGAGGCTAATAATGAATGATAATGCTTTCCTTTTTTCACTAGTTTTGCCATGAAATCCCCCGCTCTTCCTTTTACTTCGTTCCACGTTTTTTTCTCCAATTCTTGCCAAACCCCTTGGGCCTTTCCCTTATTTTTTGTCTTCCTCTATTGGATGCCGTATTTTGGGATCCAAGCGGGTTTTGTTGTCCAACGATTGTCCTTCCCCGGGGGAATGTCCTCCCCAGTTCCATTTCAGTTTTTAGGGGTTTTCCCGGATGTCTCGCACTTTTGTTCTTTCTCTGATCCACTGAGCCTTTTTTCGATCTGTCCGGTGATAAAAAACAGTTTTTTTCATGTGCTCGCTGCAGGTTTTTTTTTTTTATTTCAAAGCGGGGGTTTTTTTTTTCGTTCGTTCCCCCTTTCTCCCCCTTGGGACTGAATGAAATTTAAATGACTTTTTTTAAAGGCGCCAAATCCAAACCAAAGCGTGCACTCTCATTCACCTGAAAAAGCCCCAAAAACGACCAAAACCCGGGGGACGAAGCCACGTAAACTTGGAAGGGGGGGAAGGGAACCACAAAAACTAGTAAAAAGGCAGGTGGTTAGCGGAGGGAGGTAATGGTTTGAACTTCACCAAAAAACTATTTGAGGATTTTTGGGGGGGGGGGGGGGGTGGGGGCTGGGAAAAAAAACCAAAACCACTTTTGGATACCAAGGAAAAGGACTCGCAAGGAGGAAGACAGAAAAAAATGGGAACGACATAGAGGCCTTTTTTTGGGTTTTACAAAAACTGGGGGGAAAAGCGCGGAACAAGTGAATGGAACACTGGGGGAAGCCACCCAAAACGGGGCTTTCGATGGCTAAAGATAGAACGAGGACTCTAATCTGATGTCCAATTTTAATCTCACTAAAAACAAAAAAGCTGACCTTTCCTGTCCATTTAATGCTGCAATCATTCTGGGGGGGGTGTCACTTTGGTTTATAGTTTGTTTTCCCCCTTCCCTTCCCCCACCCTTTTCCCCCCCCCTGCCCTTTTCAAGACCTTGAAAAAGCATGCTTTTTTTTGCGGCCAAAGAATCTCTCGGAAATTTACGCAATTGAAGGAGGCATAGGAAATTTTCAAGTGCAGTAAATCCCAAAAATCCAACTTGGGCCCACCCCGGCCCGTACCAAGGGTTTAGCGTGCTTAATAGGCCCCTTGGGAAGACCGGACCCCTCGTGTCGATTCTCTTACACTTTGAAGATGCGTCATTGAGAGAATTGTTAAAAATTTCCGGGACCAGCATCCAGGTGTCTGTATCTCTCGGCCTGGTCAACGTCAGGATGTGTTACAAAGTAAGTTTTGGAGTACACCCCTGTCACGCAATCTCAATTCGAAATGGAACCCACATCATCATCTTTATTATTTCCATTCTCATCATCACAGTGTTGTTAAAAAAAAAACAACAAAAAAAAAAAAATGTCCCAGATTGTGTGGTCCTTCATGCTCGCTGTCAGATGGTGTTGTTTGATGGGGGTGATGGTAGAGTTACCTGGCGCCATTGGTATTTTAAATTTGTGTGTGTACGTGTGTGTTGTGTGTGTGTGGTGTGTGTGTGGTGGGGTTTTTGTGTGTGTGTGTTTTGTGCGTGCGTGTGTGTGTGTGTGTGTGTGTGTGGTGCGTGTTCGTACAGTGTGTGTGTATTGTTGTGTGTGTGTGTGTGTGTTCGTACATGTGTTGTGTAGTGTGTGTGGTAAGGTGTGTGTGGTTGTGTTGAGTGTGTATAAGGTGTGTGTGTATTTGTGTGTGTGAGTGCGCGTGTGTGAATGAGTGATGTGTTTGTGCGAATGTGTGCGTGTGCACGTGCGTGCGGGTGTGTGTGTATGTATGTGTGTGTGTGTGTTGTGTGTGTGTGTGTGTGTGGTCGTGGTATGGTGAGTGGTAATTTATCAAAAGTTTACCTGGCGCCGTGACTAATGTCATTGTCAGGTCACGACTTCTATACCTGTACACGCCTTACTTTCTGTCTGTCTGTCTGTCTGTCTGCCTGTCTGTCTGTCTGTCTATTTACTGTCTGTCTGTCTGTTCTGTCTGTGTCTGTCTGTCTGTGTCTGTCTGTCTATCTGTGTCTGTCTGTCTGGTTGTCTCTCAGTGTCTGACTGTATGTCTGTGTCTGTCGTGTCTGTCTTGTGGTCTGTCTGTCTGGTTGTCTGTCTGTCTGGTTGTCTGTCTGTGTGTGTCTGACTGTGTGTGTGTCTGTCTGTGTCTGACTGTCTGTCTGTCTGTATGTCTGTGTCTGTCTGTCTGTCTGTGTCTGACTGTCTGTGTCTGTCTGTCTTTCTTTCTCTCTCTCTGTATGTGTGTGTGTGTGTGTGTGTGTGTGTGGTGTGTGTTTGTGTGTGTGTTTTCTCTGTCTCTGTCTCTCTCTGTCTCTGTTTCTATTTGTGTGTCTGTCTGTCTGTCTATCTGTCTATTCTGTCTGTTTGTCTGTTTCTCTCTCTGTCTCTGTCTCTTTGTTTTTCTCTTTTATATATGCCACCTCTGTAGATCTACAGTTGAAGATAAAATTCTCTTTGTCCTTGTTTTGCAGCACCGGGTAACTTCCGAAGAAAATTCTTCCCACTCAATATTAGAACCATCCATCTTATTTCAGATAAGTCCTACCACACAACACACACACACACCACACACCACACACACACACACACACGCACGCACGCACACACACACACACACACACACAAACACACACACACCACACACACACAGAGTCTCACGACACACACACGCACAAATTCACACGCACAGAGATGCACAGACACAGACCCACACAACACACACACACACACGCATGCACGCACGCACGCATCGCACGCACGCACGCACGCAGACAAAACGGACAGACAGACAGACACACACAACATAGTCTCAGACACACACACGCAAATTTTCGGCCAAGTGACCTTTGTCAAGCGTTTACAAAAATTTGTATAGATAAAGGAATTTAAAATAAATAAAATAAAGCACAACACATCTGCCATTTCCTCTGCTCAACTCTCACATCAGGGAATTTTGTCTAATTTTTTTTTCGCTAAGTGTTGTGCATTTATTCTGTGCTGTCTTTTGAATACGCTTGACAAAGGCCAGTGGACCAAAAAATTTGCATGTGTCTTGTTTCGTTATATTAAATGCGCGTTTGATCCTATTTTTGTGTGTGTGTGTGTGTGTTTTTGTTTTGTTTTGGTTAGTATTTGCTTGGCAGTATCTTTTTCATTATGTATGTTAGTTCTCCTTTTGGAAGGGGCAAGATGCAAAACAGACGTAAGCTTCTCTGTTCCTTTGTAATTTTAAGGATGTTATCGATCTCCCCTCTCCTATTCCTCCCTCTCTCTCTCATTCGGTTTTCTCCAGACACAACACATTACCCCACACAAACGCGCGTGTGCACGCACACACATCTACATTACACACACTTACACACACACGTACACACACACACTCACACCAGACACACACACACAACACATACACACGTGCACACACGCACTACACATACAAAACACACACACACAACACACACCACAAAACACACACGTACACCACACACACACACACCACACACGCCCCACTACACACACCACACACACACATACACACACATTCCGTTAATACACTTTTTGTGAAAGACATGAATCAAAGAACGAACACACACACACACACACTCACTCACACTCACTCTCTCTCACTCACCCCCCCCACTTCACCAACCTACACAAAACACATACACCCAAGGGCCCCAGTGTGGAGAGTGGTATGACGATGACAGATAATGTATAAATGTGACAGGTCACACACACGCACGCAGTGGGCCTGTAGGCTGCAGGGACAGGCGTCCCCCCCGTTTCTCTCGACTCGGGTCACTTGCCTCACGACTCAAAACCACCCAAACCAACCACCTTAGACCAACTGCCTACTTTGAGTCCAAGTTTAACTCTTTGACTTCCTGTTTTCCTATCCACCAACTGCAAAAACTTAACCTTTGACTCCCTCACCCTATCCAACGGTTCCTGTAGGGGAAGCCGGGGATAGGGTGAGGGAGTCAAAGGGTTGTTTTTGCTTTTGCTAAGCATTGTTGACAATTTGCAGGGCTGGTGGATTGCTGTGGAAGTCAAGGGGTTAAAACAATTTTTTTTCGCCCCTGCCTCATCATATACCCCCACCCTGTTGTCACTACCCCCGTCCTTATCATACGTATTTGTTATATTTTAAAGATATGTATATGTAATGTTTATGTATAGTATGTATATATATATATATATATTTATATTTATATATATAATATATTTATATATATTAGGCCTATTTTGTTTTGTATATGTGTGTATGTATGTGTGTTTTTGGGTGTGTGTGTGTGTGTGTGTGTGGGTGTGTGTGTGTGTATGTGTGTAGGTGTGTGGTGTGTGGGTGTGTATGTGTGTGTATGTATGTGTGTGTGTGTGTGTGTGTGTGTGTGTGTGTGTTTTGTGTGGGGTGTTGTGTGTGTGTGTGTGTGTGTGAAACATTAAAAAATTCCCCTCCACAAAAGCCAAAAGAAGATCAATCCAATATTAACTGTCTGTCAACACAGTCATAATTACATGCCGCCATTCCATGACTTAATAACATAATTAAAAAGACAACAACAACGACGACGCAACGACAACAAGAACAACAACGACAAAAAACAACACAACAAAGCCCTTTGTTTTTTACACCAGACTATGTCTTAAGTATGCCTCCCATTACTGCAAAACCATATACACGAATGACATACGGTAGTGTCAGTGTGTTTAATCATTATCGTCTTATCATCATCATGTGTCGTCGTCGTTTCATCCTCCTCCTTCCCCTCATCCTCATCGTCGTCGTCGTTGTCATCATCATCATCATCACTGTCTTAAGTATGCCTCGTATTACTGCAAAGCCATATATACGAAGGGACACACAGTAGTGTCAGTGTGTTTAGTCATTGTCATCGTCATCGTCGTCGTCGTCGTCATCATCATCTTCATCATCGTCTTCGTCGTCGTCGTCGTCGTTTTTCATCATCGTCGACGTCGTCGTCATCCTCCTCCTCCTCCTTCCCCAACATTTTCGTGGTTGCATCGTCGCGTTGTCATCATCGTCGTTGTCGTCTTCTCCTCCTTCTCCTCCTCTCTTCATCATCTTCGTCGTCGTCGTGTCATTCATCTCATCATCACCCTTTTCACCTCATTGACAGCAACGACTCTAAGTGAGCACACTGGCGGGAGAGAGGAAGAGTGAGGGGGGGGTACTGGAGGGGGAAAGGGAAAGCGGTTATACGGTCTCCTTCCTTCTTCCTATAGTCTTCCTATTTTTCCTTTGATGGCAGTTCGACCATGGTACGAGATCTTCACGACATTGATGGTAGAACGGGGATGAACATGGAAGTTGGCTGTGTGTGAACATTGCTGAGTGTCTCACTGTTGTCCCGTTTCACAGCAGTCAAACCATTTACATTTATTTTTGTATTTATTTCTGGGAAAGCTGGGGGAAAGGAACACCAGGTAGACCCAGGGGAGAATGCTGGACGGACTTGCAGAGTGGGTGGGGTTTGAGGAGGGTGGGGGAGTGCTAGGGGCAACGAAAGATAGAGATGGTTGGAAGTCCATGGTCGCCCAAAGCTATGCGGGAGGGCACCTGATGATGTGATGATGATTTTTTCTGAGTTTGGGGCCCCGTTCTAGACGGATTCATCGCACCAGGTGATTCCGTTTGCGCTCCACTCAAAACTGCCAGCAATTATCTGGCAGACTTCTTGAGCCTGCGCAAAACCCCATGCGCAGACAAAGTAATGAAATGGGGAAGGTGGGAAGAACAGAACCAAAAAAAAACAGCCAGCTAAACATCACCAGAATAGTTGGAGCACTAAGGTGGACAGCGATTTGTCAGTTTTCTTGTGTTGCAGGCTTGGTTTTATGAGGCAAGGAAAATTTGAGCGCTAGTACAACAGGAAAGCTAGGGGGAAAAAGAAACCAGGTAGACCCAGGGAGAAAATATTTTTTCTGGCAGAGTGGGATGGGGACAGAGAGAGTAGGAGATATACACTTGCAGCAACAAAAATGGATTCGTATGGAGGGGCCATGATCGCCAACACCTTTCGGCATGGCACATGATGATGAGGCTTGGGTGGTTAAGCTGGTTGTCCCATAACCCTGGGCATAGGGGAGTGAGGGTGGTTGGGCCTTAATTTTTCTCCGGCCAGCATTATGGGGCGGTCGGTTCCCATCTCCTCTCCCTCGCTGCTTAGTTCATTGGATTATTGCCATTGGATTTTGCCATTGGATTATTGGATTTTTGCCATAGGTTATTGCCTTTTGGGTTATTGCCATGGAATTGCCTTTGGATTATTTGCC
>JAPXFY010000361.1:15000-25000 GCA_030674185.1 Monoplex corrugatus | reverse complement strand
AGGAAGTAAAGGTTCATTTCATTTCTTTCTCTAGCTCAGAATACTTAGAAGCCAACAGGTGTGGCAGGGTCACGCTATTTCCATCGAGAGAAGTGGTTTTAACCCTTTGACTCCCGCACCCTGTCCACCAGCATCCTGTACTGTCAACCGTGATAGAGGTGATGGAGTCAAAGGGTTACTTTTTTTTGCAGTCAGTGGATAGGGTGCAGGGGTCAAAGGGTTAACTTCTTCCCCCCTTCTTCCCACATCCATTCCAAAATTATCTGACCTCGCGTCCCCTCTCTCTGTCTCTGGTGTGTGTGTGGTGTGTGTGTGCGTGTGTGTTTTGTGTGTGTGTGTGTGTGTGTGTGTGTGTTAGTGTGTGTGTGTGTGTGTGTGTTAGTGTGTTAGTGTGTGTGTGTGTGTGTGTGTTAGTGTGTGTGTGTTTGTGTGTGTATGTGTGTGTGTTTGTGTGTGTGTGTGTATGTGTGTGTGTGTTTGTGTGCGTGCGTGTGTATATGTGTGTGTGTTGTGTGTGTGTATGTGTGAGTGAGCGAGTGAGTGTAGTGTGTGTGTGTGTGTGTGTGTGTGTGTGTGTGTGTGTGTGTGTATGTGTGTGTGTATTTGTATGTGTGCGTGCGTGTGTTTGTTGGCTGTTTGTGTGTATGTGTGAATGAGTGAGTGAGTGTGGTGTGTGTGTGTGCGTATGTGTGTGTATGTGTATGTGTGCGTGCGTGTGCATATGTTAGTGTGTTGTGTGTGTATGTGTGAGTGAGTGAGTGAGTGAGTGTATTGTGTGTGTGTGTGTGCGTGCGTGTGTATGTGTTTGTGTGTGTGTGTGTGTGCGTGCGTGTGTATGTGTTTGTGTGTATGTGTTAATGAGTGAGTGAGTGTGTGTTGTGAGTTGTGTGTGCGTATGCATGTGTTTGTTGTGTGTGTGCGTGCGTGCGTATGTATGTGTTTGTGTTTTGCGTGTGTGTATGCGTGAATGAGTGTTTGCATGTGTGTGTGTGCATTTGTGTGTATGCGTTTTACACGAAGCTCTTGACAGGTACTCACTCCACCCCGCCTGACTAGTCAGTACCACCAGTCAGTACCACTTGCCATCCACACACCTCTCCACACATACTCACACACACTTACTGCCACCACCACCCTCTTACCCCGTAACCAGCAAGCTGTGTCCCCTCCCTCCCCTCCCAACAAACTGTGTCCCCTCCCCCCCCTCCCACATTCCTGGCGGTCAGTGAAGCACTGACCCCACCTGACCCCAGCTCGCGCTGTGGCCTCGGGACATATTGTCCACAAGACTGTAGCGCTAAGTGGTCCATGCTGTGGGTAGTTGGTTTGTTTTGTTTTGTTTTGTTCTATGTTATTTGGCTTGTTTTGTCTGTAGTCTTGTTTGACACTATTGATTCATTTTTACTGAATTATGGTTTTATATGTAGTCACGATTTATCGTTATGACCTATGGTTCATATCGTTATGACCTATGGTTCATATTTACTCACGGTTCATTGTTATGGCCTCTGGTTCATATTAAGTCGTCATTCATCGTTATGGCTTATGGTTCATATGTATTCACGTATTCATCCATACGGCCTTATGGTTCATGTTTAATCATCCTTCATCGCTATGGTTCATATTTAGTCATGATTCATCGTTATGGCTCTAGTTCATATTCACGGTTCATCGTTATGGCTCTAGTTCGTATTCATGGTTCATCGTTATGGCTCTAGTTCGTATTCATGGTTCATAGTTATGTCTCTAGTTCGTATTCATGGTTCATCGTTATGGCTCTAGTTCGTATTCATGGTTCATCGTTATGGCTCTAGTTCGTATTCATGGTTCATCGTTATGGCTCTAGTTCGTATTCATGGTTCATCGTTATGGCTCTAGTTCATATTCATGGTTCATCGTTATGGCTCTAGTTCGTATTCATGGTTCATCGTTATGGCTCTAGTTCATATTCATGGTTCATCGTTATGGCTCTAGTTCGTATTCATGGTTCATCGTTATGGCTCTAGTTCATATTCATGGTTCATCGTTATGGCTCTAGTTCATATTCATGGTTCATCGTTATGGCTCTAGTTCATATTCATGGTTCATCGTTATGGCTCTAGTTCGTATTCATGGTTCATCGTTATGGCTCTAGTTCATATTCATGGTTCATCGTTATGGCTCTAGTTCGTATTCATGGTTCATCGTTATGGCTCTAGTTCATATTCATGGTTCATCGTTATGGCTCTAGTTCATATTCATGGTTCATCGTTATGGCTCTAGTTCATATTCATGGTTCATCGTTATGGCTCTAGTTCATATTCATGGTTCATCGTTATGGCTCTAGTTCATATTCATGGTTCATCGTTATGGCTCTAGTTCATATTCATGGTTCATCGTTATGGCTCTAGTTCATATTCATGGTTCATTGTTATGGCTCTAGTTCATATTCATGGTTCATCGTTATGGCTCTAGTTCATATTCATGGTTCATCGTTATGGCTCTAGTTCGTATTCATGGTTCATCGTTATGGCTCTAGTTCATATTCATGGTTCATCGTTATGGCTCTAGTTCGTATTCATGGTTCATCGTTATGGCTCTAGTTCGTATTCATGGTTCATCGTTATGGCTCTAGTTCGTATTCATGGTTCATCGTTATGGCTCTAGTTCGTATTCATGGTTCATCGTTATGGCTCTAGTTCGTATTCATGGTTCATCGTTATGGCTCTAGTATGTATTCATGGTTCATCGTTATGGCTCTAGTTCGTATTCATGGTTCATCGTTATGGCTCTAGTTCATATTCATGGTTCATCGTTATGGCTCTAGTTCATATTCATGGTTCATCGTTATGGCTCTAGTTCGTATTCACGGTTCATCGTTATGGCTCTAGTTCGTATTCATGGTTCATCGTTATGGCTCTAGTTCATATTCACGGTTCATCGTTATGGCTCTAGTTCGTATTCATGGTTCATCGTTATGGCTCTAGTTCGTATTCACGGTTCATCGTTATGGCTCTAGTTCATATTCATGGTTCATCGTTATGGCTCTAGTTCGTATTCATGGTTCATCGTTATGGCTCTAGTTCATATTCATGGTTCATCGTTATGGCTCTAGTTCATATTCATGGTTCATCGTTATGGCTCTAGTTCATATTCATGGTTCATCGTTATGGCTCTAGTTCATATTCATGGTTCATCGTTATGGCTCTAGTTCATATTCATGGTTCATCGTTATGGCTCTAGTTCATATTCATGGTTCATCGTTATGGCTCTAGTTCATATTCATGGTTCATCGTTATGGCTCTAGTTCGTATTCATGGTTCATCGTTATGGCTCTAGTTCATATTCATGGTTCATCGTTATGGCTCTAGTTCATATTCATGGTTCATCGTTATGGCTCTAGTTCATATTCATGGTTCATCGTTATGGCCTGTGGTTCATGTTTAGTTACTGTTCATCGATGTGTCTTGTTGTTCATATCTAGTTACGGTTCATTGTTATGGCCTGTACTTCGTATTTAGTCACCATTTCTCCTTAAATAGTCCAGTGACATCTGTTGACAGATAGACGGACAGACAGACAGCTATCTTGTAGACAGACCGCACATCAATTATTGGTATTTTTTCACACATTGGTTTAATGTCAACAGTTTATCTGTGTTTTGGCCACCATGAAAAACTGGTCCAAATCTCAACAACAGAATCCACCCTCTATGGGATTGTCTTTGGTCTCACTCACACGCACATACACACACATACAGATACACACATGCATACACACACATTCACTCATACACGTACATACACACACATACACACATACATACATATACATTCATACACACACATTCACACACAGATACACATACACACACAGATACACATACACACATACACTCACATAATACATATACACACGTACACTCACATACACGCATAGACACAACATACACACATATGTACACATACACACGAGCATTTACATACACACATACACATACAAACAAAAACAGACGCACACACACAGAGACAAACGCACTCACACACACAGTCACATACAAACACAGACACGCACACATACACACACACACACTCACACACAACACTAACACACACACAGACACACACACTCTACACACACACACACCACACACACACACACACACACACACACACACACACACACATACTCACACACACCCTCCTCCAGCTGAGCCGATGTAAAACAACAGTGTGCCCCATTCTGTACAGGGATAGACAAGCCCAGTACTGTTTGTCCACCACTATCAGTGTGAATGGGTCCTGTGGTGTCCCTGTGTTTGTCCACCACTATCAGTGTGAATGGGTCCTGTGGTGTCCCTGTGTTTGTCCACCACTATCAGTGTGAATGGGTCCTGTGGTGTCCCTGTGTTTGTCCACCACTATCAGTGTGAATGGGACCTGTGGTACATGTGGTGTCCACCACTATCTGTGTGAATGGGTCCTGTGGTACATGTGGTGTCCACCACTATCAGTGTGAATGGGTCCTGTGGTACATGTGGTGTCCACCACTATCAGTGTGAATGGGACCTGTGGTACATGTGGTGTCCACCACTATCAGTGTGAATGGGTCCTGTGGTGTCCCTGTGTTTGTCCACCACTATCAGTGTGAATGGGTCCTGTGGTACATGTGGTGTCCACCACTATCAGTGTGAATGGGTCCTGTGGTGTCCCTGTGTTTGTCCACCACTATCAGTGTGAATGGGTCCTGTGGTACATGTGGTGTCCACCACTATCAGTGTGAATGGGTCCTGTGGTACATGTGGTGTCCACCACTATCAGTGTGAATGGGACCTGTGGTACATGTGGTGTCCACCACTATCAGTGTGAATGGGTCCTGTGGTGTCCCTGTGTTTGTCCACCACTATCAGTGTGAATGGGTCCTGTGGTACATATGGTGTCCACCACTATCTGTGTGAATGGGACCTGTGGTACATGTGGTGTCCACCACTATCAGTGTGAATGGGTCCTGTGGTACATGTGGTGTCCACCACTATCAGTGTGAATGGGTCCTGTGGTACATGTGGTGTCCACCACTATCAGTGTGAATGGGTCCTGTGGTACATGTGGTGTCCACCACTATCAGTGTGAATGGGTCCTGTGGTACATGTGGTGTCCACCACTATCTGTGTGAATGGGACCTGTGGTACATGTGGTGTCCACCACTATCAGTGTGAATGGGACCTGTGGTACATGTGGTGTCCACCACTATCAGTGTGAATGGGTCCTGTGGTACATGTGGTGTCCACCACTATCAGTGTGAATGGGTCCTGTGGTACATGTGGTGTCCACCACTATCAGTGTGAATGGGTCCTGTGGTACATGTGGTGTCCACCACTATCAGTGTGAATGGGTCCTGTGGTACATGTGGTGTCCACCACTATCTGTGTGAATGGGACCTGTGGTACATGTGGTGTCCACCACTATCAGTGTGAATGGGTCCTGTGGTACATGTGGTGTCCACCACTATCAGTGTGAATGGGACCTGTGGTACATGTGGTGTCCACCACTATCAGTGTGAATGGGTCCTGTGGTACATGTGGTGTCCACCACTATCAGTGTGAATGGGACCTGTGGTACATGTGGTGTCCACCACTATCAGTGTGAATGGGTCCTGTGGTACATGTGGTGTCCACCACTATCAGTGTGAATGGGTCCTGTGGTACATGTGGTGTCCACCACTATCAGTGTGAATGGGTCCTGTGGTACATGTGGTGTCCACCACTATCAGTGTGAATGGGACCTGTGGTACATGTGGTGTCCACCACTATCAGTGTGAATGGGACCTGTGGTACATGTGGTGTCCACCACTATCAGTGTGAATGGGTCCTGTGGTACATGTGGTGTCCACCACTATCAGTGTGAATGGGTCCTGTGGTACATGTGGTGTCCACCACTATCTGTGTGAATGGGACCTGTGGTACATGTGGTGTCCACCACTATCAGTGTGAATGGGACCTGTGGTACATGTGGTGTCCCTGTTTGCCCTTCGTTTGCCTAGATCCGCCTTCTGTTTAATTTAAAGCCTGCATAAAACATGTATGTACACCTCGCATTTCACTCACACACTTTGCTTTGTGCATACTTCCTTCTTGTTCTTGTTCTTGTATTTCTTGTTCTTCTCTTCTTCCTTCACCGCCTCTTTTTCTTCTTTTTTTCTTCTTCTTCTTCCTCCTTCTCCTCCTCCTCTTCTTCTTCTTTTTCTTTTTTTTCTTCTTCTTCTCTTCTTCTTCTTCTTCTTCTTCTTCTTCCTCCTCTCCTCTTCTTCTTCTTTTACTTCTTCTTTTCTCTTTCTTCTTCTCATTTTCCTCTTCCTTCTCCTCTTTCATCATCATCATCATCATCATCATCATCATCATCATCATCATCATCATCATCATCATCATCATCTTCTTCTTCTTCTTCTTCTTCTTCTCCTCCTCCTCCTCCTTTTTCTTCTTCTTTTTGTTCTCCTCCTTCTTCTTCTTCTTTGTCTTCTTTTTCTTCTTCGATTCTCCGTCTCCTCCTCCTCCTTCTTTCCTTCGCTGTCTGTATAGTCACACCACAGCCAGTGGTGAACGTGGTCAGTTTTGTCCAGACCTTTGTCCAGACCCTGCCGGCGTCTCTGTTCTGTTGCATGACTCATCGCTGCTCCATCCTCAGTGGTCCAGCGCCATTCTTGTCTGATGTAGATGACCGTGTTAATATTTGTGTTGTATTGTTGTTCATTTTTCTGTTTCTGTCCATGAGTGGTTTCTAAGAAGAATGTTGAGAGTTCCATGGACAGCAAAGGTAACAAACGAGACAGTCTTGGTGGAGGCAGACACAGGCAGATCATTCATAAGGAAGATTAGGAAAAGACAGGCAACATTTATAGGCCATTTTATGAGGAAGGGGGATTTGGAGCACCTGGTCACAACGGGAAAGCTGGAGGGAAAGAGAGCACCAGGTAGACCCAGGGAGAAAATGCTGGACGGACTTGCAGAGTGGCTGGGGACGAGGAGAGTGGGGGAGATGCTAGGGGCAACGAGAGATAGAGATAGATGGAAGTCCATGATCGCCAACGCCATGCGGCAGGGCACCTGATGATGATGATTGTTGTTGTTGAGATCATTTCTGGCTTGGATCTCACAGACAGGGACTTATGTCGCGTACAAGTCAATCGAGACACAGCCTTAGTGTGTTAGACTAGTGGTCAGGGTCTGTCTTGATAAAAGTGAGACATAAGTATTTGTAAAATTTTGCGGGCCCCAGTAGCTCAGTTGGTTTAAGCGTCGGATTCACATGCTAATAGTTGTGGGTTCGAATCCCGGGGTGCGCGCTACATTAAAACTTGGCCTTCTCACTGTCCCATCTTAACGTCATTGTTGTTCTGGTGGTGTCAGTATAGGATTAGATAACTCCCCCTTCCTCCCACTTCCCCTTCCCCTTCCCCTTCTTCCCTGGGATGGTTATCCCCGTCGGCCATGTACCAAATCAATCAATCAACCAACTTGTAAAATTTCAAAATTTCTAAAATAAATAAATAGATAAATAAATAGATAAATAAATATCTATATAAATAAATACAATCAATCAATCAATTTGTAAAATTTCAAAATTTCTAAAATAAATAAATGGATAAATAAATAGATAAATAAATATCTATATAAATAAATACAATCAATCAATCAATTTGTAAAATTTCAAAATTTCTAAAATAAATAAATGGATAAATAAATAGATAAATAAATATCTATATAAATAAATAAATAAATAAATAAATAAATAAATAAATAAATAAATAAATAAATAAATAAATAAATAAAAAGGCGAGAGCAGAGGGGCATCCAGGACTGATGACCTGGATACAGCCCGGCCTCCTTAGAGTGTCAGGAGTTAAGGGCCAAAACTCTTGCTTGACGGGGTTTCTCCTCTGTGGACCTTGTGCTGTCTGGCTCTCCCCAGAGTTTCTTACTACTTAGGAAGAGCTGGACAGCAGACGGTTCCTAGAGGAGAAGCGTCCCGTTTCTCACCCGTGGGGATGCTGGGAGCTCTTTAAGTATAAATAGTATCCCCACCTTCTGGAAATTCTGAGCTAGAAATGTCCTCTTTTCTGCCACTCTCTTTGTTTCTGCCTCACTCCTTTCTTTGCTTTTCTGTTATTTCTTACTATCATTTTCTGCCTTGCTGGTCCATTTATTTGAATGTGTTCGATAAAGTCTTACATACTCTCTCTCTGTGGGTTGATAGTTGGATACATGAATTAAATGCATTTTTGGCTCTGAGGGATTGTGATGTGCAGAAGCAATTTTAGGTAATTTAGGCCAGTTTTTGTATGTATGTTTTAATGTCCTTTGTTGTCTTAAAAAATGTCCCGTGGTGATAAATTGGACAGAGTGGTCAACGCCAGGGACATATCCTTAGATTATGTGCTCAA
This sequence comes from Monoplex corrugatus, assembly GCA_030674185.1. NCBI lineage: Eukaryota > Metazoa > Mollusca > Gastropoda > Littorinimorpha > Ranellidae > Monoplex > Monoplex corrugatus. The sequence goes on along the minus strand of JAPXFY010000361.1, from coordinate 16,585 downwards.
ATACTTTGATAAGTGTACATAAATTTTTCCAGGTTTTTTTGTTTGTTTGTATAATCTTCTGTGAGGTATGGTGTGTGTGTGTTTTGTTTTTTTTGGAGATGGTCATAGCCCTGATATGGCTCTACGCAGTCGGCTTGTCTTTAACCCTTTGACTCCCGCACCCTGTCCACCAGCATCCTGCATTTTCAACCATGCTAGCAAAGCAAAAACTTAACTCTTTGACTCCTTCACCCTATCCACCAGCTTCCTGTAGGAAGCTGGTGGATAGGGTGAGGAAGTCAGAGAGTTAAGTTTTTGAAATTGGTGGATTGGGTGTGGGAGTGAAAGGGTGAAGTAACAATAACGATAACAACAAGCCAGTGTTTCAGCCTTATGTTACACTCAAAGAGGCCGGGTCACATCCAGGTCATGACTCCCAGACGCCCTTCTGCTATCGCCCCCCCTCCCCCTGCCCCTCCCCGTCCCCCTTCCATTCCCTCTCTCCCCATGGTTGCAGACTCACGCTTTCAAGGTGATCAACCGTGTTTGTTGTCGTCCCCCTCCCTCCCCTCCCCCAGCCCCCAACATTTTTTGTCCTAGTTTGTTTTCAAGAGAGTTCATTTGTATGCAATTGGGAAGGAAATTTCATGCCATTTCTAATGATTTCAGTGACTTGTTACCACCAAAAATTCACTTATGTCCCCCTTTATTGAAAACTGATCACATATTGTACTACTTGTGATGCTGGTTACTGTACTGGTTGATGCTGATAAGTATGCTGGTTGATGCTGATAACTCTGCTGGTTGATGCTGATAAGTGTGCTGGTTTAGGGTTAATGTTGCATGGAGTTTTGCAAAGACAACGGCGTGTCATCATGATCATCATCAGGTGCCCTGCCGCATGGCGTTGGCGATCGTGGACTTCCATCTGCCTCTATCTCTCGTTACTCCCAGCATCTCCCCCATCCTCCCCGTCCCCAGCCACTCTGCAAGTCCGTCCAGCATTTTCTCCCTGGGTCTACCCGGTGCTCTCTTTCCCTCCAGCCTTCCCGTTGTGACCAGGTGCTCCAAATCCCCCTTCCTCATAAAATGGCCTATGAATGTTGCCTGTCTTTTCCTAATCTTCCTTATGAGTGATCTACTTGTGTCTGCCTCCATCAAGACTGTCTCGTTTGTTTTCTTTGCTGTCCATGGAACCCTCAACATTCTTCTTAGAAACCACATCTTGGCTGCCTCAATCTTGTTCTGGCTTTGCTTGTTGACTGTCCACGCCTCACATCCGTACAACAGTATTGGTTCTATATAACATTCAAGAACTCTCTTCCTGTTGTTAATTGATAGGCATTTGTTGGTAAGAATGCTTTTCATCTTCTTGAATGCTGTTTTGGCTTGGCCGATTCTGCCAGCTATTTCTGATGTGCATCTGCCGTCTGATGAAATGACCGTTCCCAGATATTTGAATTTATCAACCTGTGTCAAGGTTGTGCCATTTGCTGTTATTTTTCATGAGGGGATTTCATGTTTTTTACTGATCACCATGACTTCAGTCTTCCTGCTGTTTAGTTCCAGCCCCTTACCTTTGCTTTCTATTTCTAGTATATTCATA
>JAPXFY010000361.1:0-2500 GCA_030674185.1 Monoplex corrugatus | reverse complement strand
TGTATGTGTGTGTGTGTGTGTTTGTGTGTGTGTGTATGTGTGTGTGTGTGTCTGTGTGTGTGTATGTGTGTGTGTGTGTATGTGTATGTGTGTGTGCCTGTGTGTGTGTGTGTGTCTCTATCTCTCTCTCTCTCTCTGTGTGTGTGTGTGTGTGTGTGTGTGTGTGTGTGTGTGTGTGTGTGTGTGTGTGTGTGTGTGTGTGTGTGTGTGTGTGTGATATCAAAATCAAGTCCCTGTGAAACTGTACATCCATTTAACTGGATAAACTTCTTGTTCCTGTTCTTGTTTGTGTTCAGAAGCTTTAACCAACATTTCTCATGTCCAGCATAAGACTTCAACAAGACAGCCACACTGCATGGACAACTCCAGCAATGATTTTTCCCTTAAATAGTTATTGTTTATTGTAAAGAGGATACAAAGACATTGTACAGGAAATTTCTGCCATGAATGTTTCACTGAAACGATAAACATGATACAAAGACATTAATTTTTTTTTCATCTTGAGCAATCAATCAATGGACAATTCAAACAACACTACAGTCAGGCCTGATGTGTTCAGAGGAAAAGAGAGCTCTCACCTTCCAGTCTGACGGTTACAGTTTGTGTGGGTTCGAATCTCGCTCGAGCAATTTTTTTTTTGGTGCGTGTAGCCTCCTGTCCTCCATGCTGAGAATGGTGGAGCCTACCTGACTTTCTTCAAAGATGGGGAAAAGTAAAGCAGAGAGATAGAGAGAGAGAGAGAGCCCTAGAGAGAGAGAGAGAGAGAGACAGAGAGAGAGAGAGAGCCCTAGAGAGAGAGAGAGACAGAGAGAGAGAGAGAGCCCTAGAGAGAGAGAGAGCCCGAGAGAGAGAGAGAGAGAGAGAGAGAGAGAAGAGCCCTAGAGAGAGAGAGAGCCCTAGAGAGAGAGAGAGAGAGAGAGAGAGAGCCCTAGAGAGAGAGTGAGAGAGAGAGAGCCCTAGAGAGAGAAGAGCCCTAGAGAGAGAGAGAGCCCAAGAGAGAGAGTGAGAGAGAGAGAGAGAGAGCCCTAGAGAGAGAGAAGAGCCCTAGAGAGAGAGAGCCCTAGAGAGAGAGAGCCCTAGAGAGAGAGAGAGAGAGCACTAGAGAGAGAGAGAGAGAGCCCTAGAGAGAGAGAGAGCCCTAGAGAGAGAGAGAGAGAGCCCTAGAGAGAGAGAGAGAGCCCTAGAGAGAGAGAGCCCTAGAGAGAGAGAGAGAGAGAGAGCCCTAGAGAGAGAGAGAGCCCTAGAGAGAGAGAGAGAGAGAGAGAGAAGAGCCCTAGAGAGAGAGAGAGAGAGAGCCCTAGAGAGAGAGAGAAGAGCCCTAGAGAGAGAGAGAGAAGAGCCCTAGAGAGAGAGAGAGAGAGAAGAGCCCTAGAGAGAGAGAGAGAGAGCCCTAGAGAGAGAGAGAAGAGCCCTAGAGAGAGAGAGAGCCAGAGAGAGAGAGAGAGAGAGAAGAGCCCTAGAGAGAGAGAGCCCTAGAGAGAGAGAGAGAAGAGCCCTAGAGAGAGAGAGAGAGAGCCCTAGAGAGAGAGAGAGAGAGAGAGAAGAGCCCTAGAGAGAGAGAGAGAGAGCCCTAGAGAGAGAGAGAGAGAGACAGAGAGAGAGAGAGCCCTAGAGAGAGAGAGAGACAGAGAGAGAGAGCCCTAGAGAGAGAGAGAGAGCCCGAGAGAGAGAGAGAGAGAGAGAGAGAGAGAGCCCTAGAGAGAGAGAGAGCCAGAGAGAGAGAGAGAGAGAGAGAGAGAGAGAGAGCCCTAGAGAGAGAGTGAGAGAGAGAGAGCCCTAGAGAGAGAAGAGCCCTAGAGAGAGAGAGAGCCCAAGAGAGAGGAGTGAGAGAGAGAGAGAGAGAGAGAGAGAGCCCTAGAGAGAGAGAAGAGCCCTAGAGAGAGAGAGAGCCCTAGAGAGAGAGAGAGCCCTAGAGAGAGAGAGAGAGAGAGCCCTAGAGAGAGGAGAGGAGAGAGAGCCCTAGAGAGGGGAGAGAGCCCTAGAGAGGAGAGAGAGAGAGAGAGACCTAGAGAGAGAGAGAGAGAGCCCTAGAGAGAGAGAGAGAGCCCTAGAGAGAGAGAGAGAGAGAGAGCCCTAGAGAGAGAGAGAGAGCCCTAGAGAGAGAGAGAGAGAGAGAGCCCTAGAGAGAGAGAGAGAGAGCCCTAGAGAGAGAGAGAGAAGAGCCCTAGAGAGAGAGAGAGAGAGAGCCCTAGAGAGAGAGAGAGAGAAGAGCCCTAGAGAGAGAGAGAGAGAGCCCTAGAGAGAGAGAGAGAGAGAGAAGACCCTAGAGAGAGAGAGAGAGCCAGAGAGAGAGAGAGAGAAGAGCCCTAGAGAGAGAGAGCCCTAGAGAGAGAGAGAGAAGAGCCCTAGAGAGAGAGAGAGAGAGAGAAGAGCCCTAGAGAGAGAGAGAGAGCCCTAGAGAGAGAGAGAGAAGAGCCCTAGAGAGAGAGAGCCCTAGAGAGAGAGAGAGAAGAGCCCTAGAGAGAGAGAAGAGAGAGAAGAGCCCTAGAGAGAGAGAGAG
>JAPXFY010003614.1:20000-21039 GCA_030674185.1 Monoplex corrugatus | reverse complement strand
TGCCTCTCTTGGGGCAAAAACAATCTGTGTAAGGGAGACAAGCCTTCTTTGCCTCTCTTGGGGCAAAAACAATCTATGTAAGGGAGACAAGCCTTCTTTGCCTCTCTTGGGGCAAAAACAATCTATGTAAGGTAGACAAGCCTTCTTTGCCTCTCTTGGGGCAAAAACAATCTATGTAAGGGAGACAAGCCTTCTTTGCCTCTCTTGGGGCAAAAACAATCTATGTAAGGTAGACAGGCCTTCTTTGCCTCTCTTGGGGCAAAAAACAATTTTTGTAAGGGAGGTAAGTCTTCTTTGCCTCTCTTGGGGCAAAAACAATCTTTGTAAGGGAGGTAAGCCTTCTTTGCCTCTCTTGGGGCAAAAACAATCTATGTAAGGGAGACAAACCTTCCTTGCTCTGCTGGGACAAAATCAATGTATGTACAGCGACAAGCCTTCTTTGCTTCTCTTGGGGCAAAAAAATGTAAGAGAGACAAGCTTCTTTGCCACTCTTGAGACAAAAATAATCTATCTAAAGCAGACAGGCCTTCTTTGCCTGTCTTGGGGCAAAAACAATCTATGTAAGGTAGGTAAGCCTTCTTTGTCTCTCTTGGGGCAAAAACAATTTATGTAAGAGAGGTAAGCCTTCTTTGTCTCTCTTGGGGCAAAAACAATTTATGTAAGGGAGGTAAGCCTTCTTTGCCTCTCCTGGGGCAAAAACAATCTATGTAAGGGAGACAAGCATACTTTGCCTGTCTTGGGACAAAAACAATCTATGTAAGGGAGACAAGCCTTCTTTGCCTGTCTTGAGGCAAAAACAATCTATGTAAGGGAGACAAGCCTTCTTTGCCTGTCTTGGGGCAAAAACAATCTATGTACTGGAGACAAGCCTTCTTTGCCTGTCTTGAGGCAAAAACAATCTATGTAAGGGAGACAAGCCTTCTTTGCCTGTCTTGGGGCAAAAACAATCTATGTAAGGGAGACAAGCATACTTTGCGTGTCTTGGGGCAAAAACAATTTATGTAAGGGAGACAAGCCTTCTTTGTCTCTCTTGGGGCAA
>JAPXFY010003614.1:5000-15000 GCA_030674185.1 Monoplex corrugatus | reverse complement strand
TTTTCCAAATACGGAGACAGACAGAGAGAGGTAAGTTGGTATTATTTTCAGTCTTCTTGTGTTGAGTGCCAGTGAGTGTGTACACGTGTGACTTGTCAAAACAAAGTGTGCGCCGACAACGTGTAGGCCACCGCCAACCGACACCGGCCTGCCCCATTGTTTACAAATGCAGTGCATGAACTGCACATGTAAGACCCTATGTTATGTATGTGGAGGCAAATGTGCATGGAAACTTTATATTTTTTTTATCAATATTTCATTAGATAACCTGACCTACATAATCCCTTGCATATAATATATATATATGTGTGTGTGTGTGTGTGTGTTGTGCGCGTGCGTGCGTGTGTGTGCGTGCGTGTGTGTGTGTGTGTGTGTTTGTGTGTGTGTGTGTGTGTGTGTGTGTGTGTGTGTGCGTGTGTGTGTGTGTGTCTGTGTGTGGTAAGAGTGACTTTGAGACTGAGACTGACTGTGATTAGGTGAGCTTGGTTAATCACAAATTCTACATACTTGGTGGTGGTTGGCAAGCTGAGCTATGAGGCAACTGTGGATGTATTTCATGTTTACTTTGATTTTGTTTCAGGTGCCAGAAGTGGATCATCAACATCAGGAGAGATGACGTCAAGATTGCTGACATCAAGTCGAAGAGGGTGTGCTCTGTACATTTTCATGAGAAAGTTTTCAACTGCCCTACAGACATTCAGCATTCTCGACTGCTACCGACTGCCGTGCCTACCATTGTCAGCTGCCCAAATCCTCCTCCATCCATGGAATGTCGACGACCTCCGCCCAAGATCAGAGAGCCTGTACCAAAGAGGAGACGACAAGATACTGCCTCCAGCTCTGTATATCATGAAGGTGATGGTGATGATTGTGATGGTGACAGAGACAGTACTAGACCCGTGGTGAAAGCGTCCGAACCAGATCCTGAGAAGTTGGCCCGAGAGCTGAAGCAGGCCAAACGTGCTTTAGAAGACCTCAAGAAACAAAACAAACAACTTGAAAGGAAATGCAAAACAGCACAAGCAGCCAAGGTCAGACTTATAAAGCGCCATGCTGTACAAGTAGCGTCTCTTCGTGCAAAGAAAGAAGCAATCCTGGAGAATTTCCTCAAAGACCTGCCAGTTGTTCCAGCAGCTTTATTCAAGATCATGATGCGGAAGAAAAAGTGGATCAACTGGGACACCGAGAAAGAGGCTATGGAGTTGTGTCTCGCTGTGTACTTTAGGAGCACTTCTGCTTATGCCGTTCTCCGCTCCGTTGGGTTTATGCTTCCACATCCAAGAACACTCAGGAGGCGCTTTTCAACTGTGTTGACTGGGGTCGGTCTGTGTCAGAGTCTGGTGGAAATGATGCGCTTGAGAACATTAGCACTTGAAGAACATGAGAAAAGAGTGACACTCTCCTTGGATGGAATGACTGTGACCAAAGCCCTGACCTACAGTCATCATCGTGACGAGCTGGTCGGCTTTGTCAACTGCGGCGAGCATCACCAGAGTGACGAAATCGCTGACCAAGCAATTTTGGTCATGATCAGGGGACTGACCCTGAAGTGGAAGCAGGTGTTGGGGTATTTTGTTGCCAAGCACAACCTGGCAACACCTACTTTGACAGCCATCATTTCCGAAATCGTCAGAGCCGTCACAGGGATTGGTTTGTATGTTGATGCCATTGTGATGGACCAAGAATCCTGCCAATGGAAATGGATGAAAGACATGGGTGTGTGTGTGGAACGACCGTATGTGTTTCATGGCACTACACAGTCCTTTGTCATGCCAGATCCGCCACACCTCATCAAAAACTTGAGGAACAATTTCATGACGAAATACATCTCCTTCAGCTGGGATGGAGAAAGAATGATTGCAAAGTGGTGTCACCTCCAAGAACTCTTCTCCCTTGAAACATCTGGCGGGTCAATTCGCGCTGCTCCCAAGCTGAAGGAGTGTCACTTCACCCTGCCCAGAGGGAAAAAGATGAAAGTCATCTTGGCATGCCAGATATTTTCCCACTCAGTCGCTGCTGCCTTGAAATTGTATGTGTCAAAGTCGTTGATGTCCGAGGCTGCTCTTCAAACAGCATGCTTTGTGGAGACGGTGAACAGCATGTGGGATTTTGTCGACTCTCATTCCCTCTCCGCCCCAGTCGGGAAGAAGCCGGTCACAAGGAGTGATTTTGAGGGTGACCAGGTTCGATTTGCTTCCTTTTCCAACTTTGTGGAAAGCTGGTGTTTCACAAACCCAAAGAATGACAAACTGGCCAGCAACATTCCAAGTCACAAAGGGTGGCTCCTAGTGCTTTCGGCAATGAAGGGATTGAGCCAAAAGCTAATCATGGAGGAGGAGGTCTTGACACACTTGTGCCTGAGAAAGTGTAACCAGGATCACGTTGAGAACCTTCACAGTCAAATACGTGGCTACAATGGCTTCAACGACCACCCGACGTTGCCAGCATATGTCGATGCACTCCGTTGCCTGTCTTGTTCTTCTGCAACATCAGAGCTCTTGGACAAGACAATCAGTGCTGGTGCCAACTGCCAGCCTGATGGTGAGCATGGACACCATCCCATTGTCAACCCATGCACAGCAGACGTTGAATGTGATGCAGAGAATGCTGATCATGCAGACCCCATCGAAACCAACTCCTTCAGTTGTGAGAACAACTTGGTTTCCTCTTCCTTCACAGACTTGGAGATGGAACTGCCACCCGTCGAGTCAGACATTGTTCAGTACATTGCTGGTGCTGTCGTGAGGAAGTTCAAGCAGAAAAACGACTGTCCTCTCTGTGTGGAAAAGTTCACCATCAGTGCAAATGAGGCAACTGGAGAAACTCCCTCACTTGTGTCACTTGTGTCACTCAAAGAGTTTAAACTTGGATGCCTGGTTCGTGTCAGTGAGCCACTGCTGCAGGTTTTCAGATGCTTTGAACTTCACTTCAGAGTAGCTACATCAAAGGGATTGCCAAGAGCCAACCCAAGGCAAACTATTCTGAACAGCTTTGTCAAGTCACAAACAGATGATCTGAATTGTGAGTGTGAATGTTTGGCAAGCCTTATTGCTGCTTATTGCAACATCAGGATTTACCACGAAGTGAAACTGTTCAATCAGCAACTGAAGTCAAAAGTCAGAGGTGCAGAACTGAACAAGGACAAGAAACTTAACATGTGAACATTTACAGACCTCTATTTCAGCTGGATTTTACTGTGAACATAACACACTGCTGTAGCTGATATTGTGATAAGGAACTGAACTTGTGAACAATTATGTAGTTCATCTGTGGATTTTAGATTTGATTGTGTATTACACACCTGTGAACACTCATGGGCCATTAATGCAACAGTGAATATTTTACTACATTTCTGTGGATGACGAGAAACTTAACGTGTGAAGACTAACTGTGTATTATAAACCGCTGTGGCTGACAAGACACTTGAGATGTGAACATTCCTGGAATGAGTGCTGTTGGAGCTGGATTAACTGTGAATTATACACCGCTGTGGCTGATCATTTTGGGAAGATGTCCAGGCATGTCTTTGTCAAGTCATGTGAGTACATTTTAAATCATGAATTTTACATGTGTGAATTCTGTATTATATTACTTTATTGTTGTTGTTTTTTATTCTGAGTTCTTCATTTTTATGTTGTTGTATACGACAGGCAAAAACTCTGAAGTGATGAACACTTGTAATTTCACAGAAAAAAATTGTGAAACTCAATCATTCTTACTTGTCGTGTACGACTTCTGTCTCATGTGTGTGGCGCATGTTATAATCAGATGTCTAAAGGTACCATCTTTTAAATAATCCTCGCTGTTGACAATGACATTAAACCTGAAAAGATCGACTGATTGCTTGTGTAACAATACTAACATAAATTCAGAAGTAAGCACACACAAAATGATGACTCAACACATAACAAAGAGAAAAACTAATGGTATGAAGTGTAAGACACACACACACATCCTCCCCCTCAGTCCCAGTACACACACTAACTGACTAAGTGACAGGTCAATGTTTCTGAAGCAGTGACTGGGTGAAAATAATAGTGCGACGGCTAATGAAGAGTTTCACTTTTCAAAGAAGTAAGAATTTTTTTTTTTGGGTATGACTATGAGTATCATGCAATAGTTTTCTACCCATGCATCGGCAATTCCCCCCCCCCACCCCTGTCCCCTCCCCCCTCTCTTCTCTCTCTCTCTCCTTTTACACACACATACGTAAACAGTCTGTCAGGTTACAAACGTAAACAGAGGCAAGCCATGTGAGAGCAGCGCACTGCGTGTGTGTATCGCTCGCCGCGACAGCGAATCTCAGCATTAACAAGATGGCGGCCAGCCGAGCCAACCAGCACGCGTTTTTCGATCGCGCTAAGAGGGCTTGTCCCTTCTGTTGTTTTAGTGTTCTGTGGCTCGGCCTAGCGATCATTCGTTCCTGTCACCTGACGTATCCTGGATACTGTACCTGTCATACTGGTACTTTGCCATCATTTCAGCCAGGACTGGTTCCCCGGGGCGACACGAACATGACAAACGACACACAGTCCTCTGTCTTTGCAAGTGCGTGGGTTTCTTAGTGCGATGTTTGTTAGGGAAGAGATGTATGTACGTACTGTGCGGCGTTGTGAGTTACGGTTCGTGGCCTTGGTGTCATGTTTATATTGCCGCAACAGCACCACAGTCATTTACAGTATTTTGCCACACAGTCATCATTAATGACATTCTAACAGACATACGCACACACGTGCGCCTGTTCCGTATACACATCTCACCCATCCATACACATATCACAGGTCTCGTGCCATTTTCTGTCTGTCTCTATCTGTCTGTAAGTCTGTCTGTTTCTCTCTCTCTCTCTCTCTCTCTCTCTATATATATATATATATATATATATATATGCCTAATATACATATATATATATATATAGTATATATATATATATATATATATATATATATATATATATAGATATACTATATGTAAATTGTGTTTGTGAGTGTTTCTCTCTCTCCCTCTCTCTCTCTCTCTCTCTCTCTCTCTCTCTATCTATCTATCTATCTATCTATCTATCTATCTATCTATCTATATGTCTGTCTATCTATCTCGCTATCTATTTATCTATCTTTTTCTTCCGTGTGTGGGTGTCTCTCTCTCTCTTTCTCTCTCTCTCTCTCTCTCTCTCTCTCTCTCTCTCTCTCTTTCACGCACGCACTCTCTCTCCCCCCCTCTCTGTCTCTCTTCTGTGTGTAGGTGTGACTCTCTCTTCTGTGTGTAGGTGTGACTCTCTCTCTTCTGTGTGTAGGTGTGACTCTCTCTTCTGTGTGTAGGTGTGACTCTCTCTTTCTTCTGTGTGTAGGTGTGAATCATCTCCTTGGCACACGAAAAGATTTACCTCTCCCAACAAAACATACAAATGAAGAACTCCCATCTGTATTCTCCAACTATTTCACCACCAAAATACAAACTCTTCGTGACAGGCTTGTCAGGACACCCTGTCAACCATGCCCACCTGACCCTTCCTTCTCTGGCACACCTCTTACTACTTTTACCCCAGTCTCACAAGAAGAAATTCTCAACACAATCAGATCCATGTCGTTCAAAACCTGCGAACTGGATCCTCTTCCAGGTTCTCTCTACGCCGACTGTCTCCCTACTCTCCTCCCATTCATCACTGACATCATCAACACTTCTCTTCAAACTGGAACTGTCCCTGATTCTTTCAAGTCTGCTATTGTTCACCCTCTCCTCAAGAAACACAATTTAGATCCAAATGAACTGAAAAATTACCGGCCTATCTCTAATCTCTCTTTCTTGTCAAAACTCCTTGAAAAAGTCGTCCTCAACCAGCTGAACTCTCACCTGTCTGCCAACAATCTCCTCAATCCTTTCCAGTCAGCCTACCGCCAGTGCCATAGCACTGAAACTGCCCTACTACACATTCTCAACAATCTCCTCCTTGCAACTGATACTGGCAAAGTCTCTCTCCTCACACTCCTTGATCTGTCTGCAGCCTTTGATACCATTGATCATAGTATTCTCCTTTCTAGACTTCATCATACTTTTGGCATCTCTGACATTGCTCTGTCTTGGTTCACTTCATACCTATCCAACAGAAAACAAACCGTTCTTATCAATGGCACTTACTCTCAACCTGCATACCTGACCTGTGGTGTTCCACAAGGATCTGTCCTTGGCCCTGTTCTTTTCACTCTTTACACCTCCCCCCTGTCCACCATCATCAACTCCCACTCTATAAAACACCACTTCTATGCTGATGACACCCAACTTCAAGACAGTGACTCACCTGATAATATACAGCGCCTGTTGACTCGCACCACTGAGTGTTACTCGGACATTAAGAACTGGATGACACACAATAGACTTCAGCTTAATGACGACAAAACAGAAGCTATCCTCATTGGCACCCGTCAGAAACTTTCTCAGCTGCCTCCTCTTTCTCTCCCATTATGTAACACATCAGTCCCAATTTCTGATTCAGCTAAAAACCTTGGTGTCTGCATTGACTCTACCCTCTCCATGAACAACTTTGTTTCTCAAACTGCCAGATCCTGCTACTATCATCTCCATCGTATAAGGCTGATCAGGAAGTATCTCTCTGTCGAAACAACTGCAAAACTCGTTCTCTCCTTCATAATGTCTCGCATTGACTATTGCAATTCACTCCTGTCTGGTCTTCCTGCCTCCACCATTCACATCCTACAGCGCATTCAAAACAATGCTGTACGCCTTGTACTCAAAAAGAAAAAAGCTGACCACATATCTCCTCTCCTGGCACAACTTCACTGGCTCCCTGTATCAAAGCGCATACAGTACAAACTAGACACCATGTGCTACAAAAGCCTCAATAACGCAGCCCCCGATTACCTGTCAAGCCTACTTGAGATCTATCTTCCCTCACGTACCCTCCGCTCTGCCTCCGATCCTCTGACTTTTCGCTTTCCACGCACTAAGCTCAATACCTATAGTCCACGAGCCTTCTCTGTTTCTGGTCCACTCTCCTGGAACAAACTTCCTCTCTCAGTCCGTCAGCAACCTACTTTTGTCTCCTTCAAGTCCGCTCTCAAAACTCACCTTTTCTCCTCCGCATAAAATCCTAACCCCCCTCTGCAGCCTGTCTCCGCTCGGAGGGAATCACATGGTTATAATATATAATTGTATATGCTATGCTCTCTATAATTTTCCATTGGTTTTATTCTTGCTTTTATTGCTTTTATTCTTTCTCCCCATTTATAGCCATGCGTGTGTGTGTGTGTGTGTGTGTGTGTGTGTGTGTGTGTGTGTGTGTGTGTGTGTGCGTGCGTGTGTGTGCGTGCGTGTGTGCGTGCGTGCTTGCTTGTGTGTCTGCTTCAGCGCTTAGATTTGATTTTATCAAGATTTTGCGCTATATAAATATTGTAATTATTAATTATTACTCTCTTCTGTGTGTAGGTGTGACTCTCTCTTCTGTGTTTATGTGTGACTCTCTCTTCTGTGTTTATGTGTGACTCTCTCTTCTGTGTGTAGATGTGACTCTCTTCTGTGTCTAGGTGTGATTCTCTCTCTTCTGTGTGTAGGTGTGACTCTCTCTTCTGTGTTAGGTGTGACTCTTCTCTTCTGTGTTAGGTGTGACTCTCTTCTGTGTCTAGGTGTGATTCTCTCTTCTGTGTGTAGGTGTGACTCTCTTCTGTGTGTAGGTGTGACTCTCTCTTCTGTGTGTAGGTGTGACTCTCTCTTCTGTGTGTAGGTGTGACTCTCTCTTCTGTGTGTAGGTGTGACTCTCTCTTCTGTGTGTAGGTGTGACTCTCTTCTGTGTGTAGGTGTGACTCTCTTCTGTGTTTAGGTGTGACTCTCTCTTCTGTGTTTAGGTGTGACTCTCTCTTCTGTGTTTAGGTGTGACTCTCTTTTGTTTGTAGGTGTGACTCTCTCTTCTGTGTTTAGGTGTGACTCTCTCTTCTGTGTGTAGGTGTGACTCTCTTCTGTGTGTAGGTGTGACTCTCTCTTCTGTGTGTAGGTGTGACTCTCTTCTGTGTGTAGGTGTGACTCTCTCTCTCTCTTCTGTGTGTAGGTGTGGCTCTCTCTCTTCTGTGTGTAGGTGTGGCTCTCTCTCTTCTGTGTGTAGGTGTGACTCTCTCTCTTCTGTGTGTAGGTGTGACTCTCTCTCTTCTGTGTGTAGGTGTGACTCTCTCTCTTCTGTGTGTAGGTGTGACTCTCTCTCTTCTGTGTGTAGGTGTGACTCTCTCCCCTCCATCCCTCTCCCTCTCTCTCTCTCTCTCTCTCTCTATTTCCTCTGTTTGTGGGTTTCTCTCTCTCTCTCTCTCTCTCTCTCTCTCTCTCTCTCTCTGTCTCTGTCTCTGTGTGTGTGTGTGTGTGTGTGTGTGTGTGTGTTTCCAGTTAGGTAGCTACTAGATGTATATTAGTATTACTAGCACAGGAGAACACCAACAGGAAACCGACCAGCGACAAAGCAACAAAATAAATATGTTAAGTCACATAATGCGCACGTGCTCTCCTGTATGCATCTGTCCCACGTGCAGTTCATGCTTATGTGTTCTTTCGACTCTGAAGTTATGACGTATAATCTCTGATGATATACGGAACGATGACGTAAACAGAGATACGTCAAACTGTCTTGAAGGAAAACACTCTTACCATGACGTGAATGCTGCAGTGAGTTGACTGATGACGTAAATTATGCATGCCTTCCGTTGTTGTGAGATGACAGGTCACTATGAGGATATGCAAATTAGCAGAGTTCCAACACCATTATCTTCTTCTTCTATTACTACAACTTGTATTACTACTTTTACTACTAGTACTACTACAGCAAAGAAAACAAACGAGACAGTCTTGATGGAGGCAGACACAAGTCGATCACTCATAAGGAAGATTAGGAAAAGACAAGCAACATTTATAGGCCATTTTATGAGGAAGGGGGATTTGGAGCACCTGGTCACAACGGGAAAGCTGGAGGGAAAGAGAGCACCGGGTAGACCCAGGGAGAGAATGCTGGACGGACTTGCAGAGTGGCTGGGGATGAAGAGGGTGGGGGAGATGCTGGGTGCAACAAGAGATAGCGATGGTTGGAAGTCCATGGTCGCCAACAATGATGCTATTACTACTACTACTACTACTTCTTTTTTTTCCCTTCTCCTCCTTCTCCTCCTCCTTCTTCTTCTTCTTCTCCTTCCTTTTCTTCTTCTTCCTTTTCTCTCTTCTCCTTATTCTCCTCTCTTCTTCTTCTTCTTCTTCTTCTCCTCTCCTCTTCTTCTTCTTCTTTTTCTTCTTCTTCTTCTTTTTTTCTTCTTCTTCTTCTTCTTCTTCTTCTTCTTCTCCTTCTTCTTCTTCTTCTTCTTCTTCTCCTTCTTCTTCTTCTTCTTCTCCTTCTCTCTCTTCTTCTCTTTTCTTCTTCTTCTCTATTTTTCTTCTTCTTCTTCTTCTTCTTTCTCTCTTCTCTTCTTCTTCTTCTTCTTCTTCTTCTTCTTCTTTCTTTTCTTCTTCTCTTCTTCTTCTTCTTCTTTCTTCTTTTCTTTTCTTTTCTCTTTTCTTCTTCTTCTTCTTCTTCTTCTTCTCTTCTTCTTCTTCTCTTGTTCTCTCTCCTTCTTCTTCTCTTGTTCTGTTCTCCTCCTTCTTCTTCTTCTTCTTCTTCTTCTTGTTCTCCTCCTTCTTCTTCTTGTTCTCCTCCTTCTTCTTCTTGTTCTCCTCCTTCTTCTTCTTGTTCTCCTCCTTCTTCTTCTTGTTCTCCTCCTTCTTCTTCTTGTTCTCCTCCTTCTTCTTCTTGTTCTCCTCCTTCTTCTTCTTCTTCTTCGCATTTCTTCTTCTTCTCTTCTTCTTCTCTCCTTCTTCTTCTTCTCCTTCTTCTTCTTCTTCTTTTCTTCTTCTTCTTCTTCTTCTTCTTCTCTTCTTCTTCTTTCTTCTCCTTCTTCTTCTTCTCCTTCTTCTTTCTTCTTTCTTCTTCTTCTTCTTCTTCTTCTTCTTCTTCTTCTTCTTCTTCTTTTCTTCTTCTTCTTCTTCT
>JAPXFY010003614.1:0-2500 GCA_030674185.1 Monoplex corrugatus | reverse complement strand
TGTACCATGATGAGTGTCACGGGCAGAAAGAGTTAAATGTCCACGTGTACCATGATGGGTGTCACGGGCAGAAAGAGTTAAATGTCCACGTGTACCATGATGGGTGTCACGGGCAGAAAGAGTTAAATGTCCACATGTACCATGATGGGTGTCATGGGCAGAAAGAGTTAAATGTCCACATGTACCATGATGGGTGTCACGGGCAGAAAGAGTTAAATGTCCACGTGTACCATGATGGGTGTCACGGGCAGAAAGAGTTAACGGTCAGCAGTGAGCTGGAAGGTCTGAAGTGGAGAAATGCCGTGTGACGTCATGGTCTCTTTCACACCATCCATCCAGGTCTTCCTTGGTCTGCCTCTCACTGTAAATCCACATGTCTTTGTGTTGTCTGCTTGTTGAGCCAGCTGGTGGGGTTGTATTGTGGTCAGATGACCAAACCACTTCATTCTGTGTTGTATGTTTGTTGAGCCAGCTGGTGGGGTTGTATTGTGGTCAGATGACCCAAACCACTTCATTCTGTGTTGTCTGTTTGTTGAGCCAGCTGGTGGGGTTGTATTGTGGTCAGATGATCAAACCACTTCATTCTGTGTTGTCTGTTTGTTGAGCCAGCTGGTGGGGTTGTATTGTGGTCAGATGACCAAACCACTTCATTCTGTGTTGTATGCTTGTTGAGCCAGCTGGTGGGGTTGTATTGTGGTCAGATGACCAAACCACTTCATTCTGTGTTGTATGCTTGTTGAGCCAGCTGGTGGGGTTGTATTGTGGTCAGATGACCCAAACCACTTCATTCTGTGTTGTCTGCTTGTTGAGCCAGCTGGTGGGGTTGTATTGTGGTCAGATGATCAAACCACTTCATTCTGTGTTGTCTGTTTGTTGAGCCAGCTGGTGGGGTTGTCTTGTGGTCAGATGACCAAACCACTTCATTCTGTGTTGTATGCTTGTTGAGCCAGCTGGTGGGGTTGTATTGTGGTCAGATGACCCAAACCACTTCATTCTGTGTTGTCTGCTTGTTGAGCCAGCTGGTGGGGTTGTATTGTGGTCAGATGACCAAACCACTTCATTCTGTGTTGTCTGCTTGTTGAGCCAGCTGGTGGGGTTGTATTGTGGTCAGATGACCAAACCACTTCATTCTGTGTTGTCTGTTTGTTGAGCCAGCTGGTGGGGTTGTATTGTGGTCAGATGACCCAAACCACTTCATTCTGTGTTGTATGCTTGTTGAGCCAGCTGGTGGGGTTGTATTGTGGTCAGATGACCCAAACCACTTCATTCTGTGTTGTCTGCTTGTTGAGCCAGCTGGTGGGGTTGTATTGTGGTCAGTTGACCAAACCACTTCATTCTGTGTTGTCTGTTTGTTGAGCCAGCTGGTGGGGTTGTATTGTGGTCAGATGACCCAAATCACTTCATTCTGTGTTGTATGTTTGTTGAGCCAGCTGGTGGGGTTGTATTGTGGTCAGATGACCCAAACCACTTCATTCTGTGTTGTATGCTTGTTGAGCCAGCTGGTGGGGTTGTATTGTGGTCAGATGACCAAACCACTTCATTCTGTGTTGTATGCTTGTTGAGCCAGCTGGTGGGGTTGTATTGTGGTCAGATGACCAAACCACTTCATTCTGTGTTGTATGCTTGTTGAGCCAGCTGGTGGGGTTGTATTGTGGTCAGATGACCAAACCACTTCATTCTGTGTTGTATGTTTGTTGAGTCAGCTGGTGGGGTTGTATTGTGGTCAGATGACCAAACCACTTCATTCTGTGTTGTATGCTTGTTGAGCCAGCTGGTGGGGTTGTATTGTGGTCAGATGACCAAACCACTTCATTCTGTATTGTCTGCTTGTTGAGCCAGCTGGTGGGGTTGTATTGTGGTCAGATGACCCAAACCACTTCATTCTGTGTTGTATGCTTGTTGAGCCAGCTGGTGGGGTTGTATTGTGGTCAGATGACCAAACCACTTCATTCTGTGTTGTATGCTTGTTGAGCCAGCTGGTGGGGTTGTATTGTGGTCAGATGACCAAACCACTTCATTCTGTGTTGTATGCTTGTTGAGCCAGCTGGTGGGGTTGTATTGTGGTCAGATGACCAAACCACTTCATTCTGTGTTGTATGCTTGTTGAGCCAGCTGGTGGGGTTGTATTGTGGTCAGATGACCCAAACCACTTCATTCTGTGTTGATGACTATGATGGTGGACTGGTGTTGTTCCCACCATTTCTCTGATCTTGGTGTTTCTTATCAAAGGGTTAAGTTTTTGCATTGTTATCAATAGCTGATAACGTAGGAAGCTGGTGGATAGGGTGAGGGTCGAAGGAAAAGTTTATACAATCAACCCTCGAAAGAGACAAGTAAAATGTCAGGTGATGTTCAGATAACATTGAAGAGAAACGTAAAATTAAAGATTTTTTTTTTTTAATTTAATTTTTTTTTTTTAAATTTAAAAAACGAAGAAAGAAAAAGAAACGAACAAGAAGCAAGCAAATTTTTTTTAAATGATCAAGCTGATTGTGGGTAA
>JAPXFY010003613.1:10000-15000 GCA_030674185.1 Monoplex corrugatus | reverse complement strand
GAAGTTTGATAATTTTAAATACCTGGGAACGATCATTTCACCAGACGGCAGATGCACATCAGAAATAGCCAGCAGAATCGGCCAAGCCAAAACAACATTCAAGAAAATGACAAGCATTCTTACCAACAAATGCCTATCAATTAACACCAGGAAGAGAGTTGTGGAATGTTATATAGAACCAATACTGTTGTACGGTTGCGAGGCGTGCACAGTCAACAAGCAAAGCCATAACAAGATTGAGGCAGCCGAGATGTGGTTTCTAAGAAGGATGTTGAGAGTTCCATAGACAGCAAAGAAAACAAACAAGACAGTCTTGGTGGAGGCAGACACAAGTAGATCATTCATAAGGAAGATTAGGAAAAGACAGGCAACATTCATAGGCCATTTTATGAGGAAAGGGGAATTGGAACATCTGGTCACAGCGGGAAAGCTGGAGAGAAAGAGAGCACCGGGTAGACCCAGGGAGAAGATACTAGACGAACTTGCAGAGTGGCTGAAGACAGGGAGGGTGGAAGAGATGCTTGAGGCAACAAGAGATAGAGACAGATGGAAGTCCATGATTGCCAACGCCATGCGGCAAGGCACCTGATGATGATGAAGTTCACTTTTGTCGTAGCGTCGTAACAAAATTGTCCACATTTCAGTGGCCTCTCGTGTCGTGATTTTGTGTTGTCCTCAGTGTCGGTTTCTTCTAAGACTCCCGAGTCCGAAGTAAGTTCAGGGGTGTCAGTAGTTTATTCTGGCTGTCGTTTTGGGGCGCTAGTGGTGGCCTCTTTATCAGGTGTGTGTGTGTGGGGGGTGGATCTCTCGTTTGTTTGGTTCCGATACTGAACAGGTACATTCATCAGTAGACTGTTCAGTAGGCAGTGTGTCATCAGTAGAGTGTTCAGTAGGCAGTGTGTCATCAGTAGAATGTTCAGTAGGCAGTGTTTCATCAGTAGAGTGTTCGATAGGCAGTATTTCGTCAGCAGAGTGTTCAGTAGGCAGCGTTTCATTAATAGAGTGTTCAGTAGGCAGTGTTTCATTGGTATAGTGTTCGGTAGGCAGTGTTTCATCAGTAGAGTGTTCGGTAGACAGTGTTTTGTAAGTAGAGTGTTCAGTAGGCAGTGTTTCATTGGTATAGTGTTCGGTAGGCAGTGTTTCATCCGTAGTGTTCAGTAGGCAGTGTTTCATCAGTAGAGTGTTCGGTAGACAGTGGTTTGTAAGTAGAGTGTTCGGTAGGCAGTGTTTCATCAGTAGAGTGTTCGGTAGACAGTGGTTTGTAAGTAGAGTGTTTGGTAGGCATTGTTTCATCAATAGTATGTTCGGTAGGCATTATTTCAACAGTAGTGTGTCCGGTGGGGCAATGTTTCATCAGTAGTGTGTTCAGTAGGCAATGTTTCATCAGAAGTGTGTTCGGTAGGCAGTGTTGCATCAGTAGAGTGTTCGGTAGGCAGTGTTCTGTCAGTAGAGTGTTCGGTAGGCAATGTTTCATAAGTACAGTGTTTTACCGGCAGTGTTTCATCAGTTGAGTGTCCAGTTGGTAGTGTTTCATGAGTAGAGTGTTGTTCTATAGGCAGTGTTTCATCAGTAGAGTGTTTTATAGGCAATGTTTCATCAATAGAGCGTTCAGTAGACACTGGTTCGTCAGTAGAGTGTTCGGAAGGCAGTGTTTGGTTGGCACTGGTTCGTCAGTAGAGTGTTAGTAGGCACTGGTTCGTCAGTAGTGTGTTAGGTAGGCACTGGTTCGTCAGTAGAGTGTTAGGTAGGCACTGGTTCGTCAGTAGTGTGTTAGGTAGGCACTGGTTCGTCAGTAGAGTGTTAGGTAGGCACTGGTTCGTCAGTAGAGTGTTAGTAGGCACTGGTTCGTCAGTAGAGTGTCAGGTAGGCACTGGTTCGTCAGTAGAGTGTTAGGTAGGCACTGGTTCGTCAGTAGAGTGTTAGGTAGGCACTGGTTCGTCAGTAGAGTGTTAGGTAGGCACTGGTTCGTCAGTAGAGTGTTAGATAGGCACTGGTTCGTCAGTAGTATGTTAGGTAGGCACTGGTTCGTCAGTAGAGTGTTAGGTAGGCACTGGTTCGTCAGTAGAGTGTTAGGTAGGCACTGGTTTGTCAATAGTGTGTTAGGTGGGCACTGGTTTGTCAGTAGAGTGTTAGATAGGCACTGGTTCGTCAGTAGAGTGTTAGGTAGGCACTGGTTTGTCAATAGTGTGTTAGGTGGGCACTGGTTTGTCAGTAGAGTGGTTAGGTAGGTACTGGTTCGTCAGTAGAGTGTTAGATAGGCACTGGTTCGTCAGTAGAGTGTTAGATAGGCACTGATTCGTCAGTAGAGTGTTAGGTGGGCACTGGTTCGTCAGTAGAGTGTTAGATAGGCACTGGTTCGTCAGTAGAGTGCTAGATAGGCACTGGTTCGTCAGTAGAGTGTTAGATAGGCACTGGTTCGTCAGTAGAGTGTTAGGTAGGCACTGGTTTGTCAGTAGTGTGTTAGGTGGGCACTGGTTTGTCAGTAGTGTGTTAGGTGGGCACTGGTTTGTCAGTAGAGTGTTAGATAGGCACTGGTTCGTCAGTAGAGTGTTAGGTAGGCACTGGTTCGTCAGTAGTGTGTTAGGTAGGCACTGGTTCGTCAGTAGAGTGTTAGGTAGGCACTGGTTCGTCAGTAGAGTGTTAGGTAGGCACTGGTTTGTCAGTAGAGTGTTAGGTAGGCACTGGTTTGTCAGTAGAGTGTTTGGTAGGCACTGATTTGTCAGTAGAGTGTTAGATAGGCACTGGTTTGTCAGTAGAGTGTTAGGCACTGGTTTGTCAGTAGAGTGTTTGTTAGGCACTGGCTCGTCAGTAGAGTGTTTGTTAGGCACTGGTTTGTCAGTAGAGTGTTTGGTAGGCAGTGTTCTTTCTGTTTGTGGACCTCAGATGCACACACGTACACGGTGCACCTTTCTTTCTATTTCAATTGCTGAAAATGCCCTTATTCATGGGTCCTTTTTTAAACATGCATTAATACAATACTATTCATAACCTAACGTCGGTATGTTTATCAGTAAATGAACAGCTGAACATTATGGTTAGTCTGTTATACCATTCATGATCAACTGTCTTTATGTTTACCTATTGATGGACAATTAGTCATTTTCGTTAGTCTTTACAAACTTGGTATCTGGCCTGTGTTATTTTCTGTGACCTAATGTGTGTGCATAGGTGTTTGTATTTGCGAGTTATAGCCACCGTAGGGATCCCGGGGGCTCTTTCAGCGTAAACAGTATCCCCACCTTCTGGAAATTCTAGTGCTAGAAATTTCCTCTTTTAGGTCAGTCTCTTTGTTTCTCTCGCTCGTCCTCCTTTAATTTCTGTCATTTCTTCCTATCATTTTCTGCCTTGCTGGTCCATTCACCTGTATGTGTTTGATAAAGTCTTACGTACTGTCTCTTATGATTGATAATTGGGTACATGTGTTAAGTGCATTGGTGGTTCTAGGGAAATGAGATATGCGGAAGCAATTTTAGGTAATTTAGGTCCGTCCTTATATATGTTTTAGTGTCCTTAGTCATGTTTAAATTTGTATTCAGGTTTGGTATTTTTAAATCCCTGTGCGATACATTTGACGGAGTAGTCAACGCGAGGGGCATCTTCTTAGATTATGTGCGTGAATACATTGGTATGTATTGAGGTGTTTCTGTTACTATTCTCCGTCTTCATTAACCCTTTGACTTCTGCACCCTGTCCACCAGCATCCCGCATTGTCAACCATGCTGGCAAAGCAAAAAACTTAACCCTTTTGACTCCTTCACCCTATTCACCAGCTTCCTACAGGAAGCTGGTGGATAGGGTGAGGGAGTCAAAGGGTTAAGTTTTTGCCGTTGGTGGACCGGGTGCAGGAGTCGAAGGGTTAATCAGGCAATCACCACACCTGTAAAACTACAATGGTCAGTTGGAGAAAGACTGGAGAGAAGAGGGAGGAACACACACCCCCCTTGACACTTTCCAAATTCCTTGTGGTCAGGCACACAGGCACACCTGCGGGTCCCCTTCCAAAGGAGCACCTGTAGGTAAACATGGTCTCCTGGAATTGTTTTTGTGTTAGTATCCCACATGAAGATCCGTACTAGGTGATAAAGGTTCACTCATCTGTCGGATCGATAGGAGACTTCACTCACCACACACACACACACACACACGCGCGCGCGCGCGCGCGCGCACGCGCGTACACACACACACACACACACGCGTGCACACACACACACACGCGTGCACACACACGCACACACGCGCACACACATACACACACGCAAGCAGGAACACATGCACACGTACACAGACAGACAGACAACAGACAGACAGACAGATAGATAGATAGATAGATAGATAGGTAGACAGACAGATAGATAGATAGATAGATAGATAAATAGATAGATAGATAAATAGATAGATAGATAGATAGATAAATAGATAGATAGATAGATGGGTAGGTAGATAGATAGATAGATAAATAGATAGATAGGTAGACAGACAGATAGATAGATAGATACATAGATAGATAAATAGATAGATAGATAGATATATAGATAGATAGATAGATAGATAGATAGATAGATAGATAGATAGGTAGATAGATAGATAGATAGATAGATAGATAGACAGACTTACTTGAAGAGAGCGAACAAAAAACAACAACAGCACAGAGACATAGAGAAAGAGACAGATAGACAGACAGAGAGAGTGAGAGACAGAGACAGAGAGCCAGAGAAGGGGACGGAGAGAAAGAGAGACAGACAGACAGAGAGGCGGACAGAGAAGCAGACAGAGAGACGGATATAGACATGCATTCATAATACATGTACACATATACACCAACAATGGATACAGAACAACCAAAGCGAGCCAGCATCGCGTCCAACAGTCTTTATTTTCACTATCATGGCATGGAACCTGGGTTCACAGCAGACAGACAAGCCCCTTGTCTCAGAAACTAAAAGCATGGCAAACAAATCAAAGCAAATATTAAAAGTCAACACACTCTTAAAACAAATGAT
>JAPXFY010003612.1:0-2500 GCA_030674185.1 Monoplex corrugatus | reverse complement strand
TCATCAAGGCATTTGTTGAGGACGGGGCCCAAGCCGGCAGACACAAACAGCATTGCAGGTCACCCCGGCAGACACAAACAGCATGCAGGTCACCTCAACTTCTGGCATCCACTCTCGTCCATGCAGTTCACCTGTCTCAGCCTCCGCCCTCCACATCCACCCCACCCCGCCTCACAAGACACGCAAGCGGGGCAAGCAGCGTTCTGTCGTTTCGCCACAAGTAGTAGTAGGATAAAAAATGGAAATCTCTGATAATGTCAACGACCGAAAAAAAAAAAGGAAAGAAAAAAAAAACTGCAAAAAAAGATAAAAAAGGTTAAAAAGTTTCTTATTTCAATCGTTGTATGGAAAAAATCTTGTCCTCCTCGTCCTCCTCCACAAAAGTTTGCTCCGCCTCAAACTGTTCCTGCAGTCGATTTTTTCCCCAATTGTCTTTTCACGAAGTCAAACACATACTGTTTTGTGGTTTCCGCAAACTTTGCAGGGTGGTGTTTTTTTGTTTTTTTTTACTCTGTCAGAAACATTTCTTTACCCTCCCAAACACGAATTTTGGGATTTCGTTTTTTATTTCTGTTATGCCTATGGCAGGGAAGGTTGAGAATGTTTTTCGGATCAATGTTCCACATGCGGGCCTACGTCACAAAAATGTTATCGACTTTCTTGTAGAAAACAAGATGTTTACTGGTCAGTTCGAGACGCAGGAAAACAAACACACACCCACACACACCCACACACACCCACACACACCCACACGAAGAAAACGTCGTTCCTTGTTAGCTGGTTGATCCACGAACACTGATTAGTAGTTTTCCATTGAGAATAGTTGAAAAGACATCTTGACTTTTTCAGTCTTGATAAGAAAAACAATAACAAAACGCATTCAGTGTTTTCACACAGAGTCCAGTACAGTAGACACACGAAGCAAATTCCGATGAATTCGAAAAGACAAAACAAAACAGATCTAAAAAAAAAAGAAAACTTTGGAAGAAAATGGAACACAACAATATTTTATTTAAACTCCAGTCACTGTTGAAGAAGCAATGGTAAACAAACAAATTCCCTGCCCTTGATATCGGCAGATGTCAACAAAATCTTTCACAGCCAACAATCATTTTTGTTGAAATCAGAAAACAAGTTTTTTTTTAGAAAAATCCACTCAAGCAGATGATGTGTGTTGGGGTTAAAAAAAAAAAGTTTGCACAAGAAAACCAAAAAAAAAGTTATGTTGATTCCCTTTTTCTTTTTCAATCAAAAAAGTACAAATATCTAGTCCTGATTACGCGTATATCAATCTCGTTTTTGGTAGTGTTGAAATACACAACATGGTGTTTTTTTTCTCAATCAAAAAAGTACAAATATCTTGTCTTAATTACGCGTATATCAATCTTTTTTCTGGTGTTGTATCAATCTTGTTTCTGGTGTTGTCAAAACACAAAATCACTTTCGTCAAAGAAGTCACGTTTGAAGCTAGCACAACACTCACGACTGACACTGTGCTATAGTAATATTAACAATAATTGTCAGTAGAAAAATCCTTTTTCCTTTTCGGTCCAAGCCACAGCACGCAGCGTGTGTGTTTATTATCACACACACGAAATATAGTCCAGCGGCGAGAGAGAGAAAAAGAAAGAGAGAGAGAGAGAGAGAGAGGACTGAATGGCAGTACTAGTACTAGTACACTGACTTCACCAACGGCCCACAGCCAACGAGATATTGAACGAAAAACGTGTTACAACGCATTACTACTATAACTGCCCACTGCCCTCAGAGTGTGTGTGTGTGTGAGAGACACAGAGAGACAGAGAGAGCGTGCGTGTGTGTGTGTGAGAGTTGTGTGTGTGCGTATGTGGTCCATGCCTGCTGGTGAATGGTCAGTCGCCGGATCTGTTAGTGGAGTGTCCACTGCGCTTTTACTGACGAAGCGGTGATGGTGGTGGTGGTGGTGTTGGTGTTGGTGTTGGTGGTGTAGTTTGTGCTGGCCTGTATGGTATGGTGGTGGGCGAGCGCTCCGTTTCTTTTTCTGCTATTACTTCTGCCCCTCCCCCTACCCCCTCGCCCCCCCCCCCCCACACACACACGCGCATAGTCATCGTCATAGTCATTGTGTTGGTATGATGAGACTGACCAGTTACCCCACTGCTCTCTCTCTCTGTCTCTGTCTCTGTCTCTCTGTCTCTGTCTCTCTCTGTCTCTCATTCTCTTTCTGTCTGTCTGTCTGTCTCTGTTTTTGTCTCCTTCAGTCTTCCCTCCCCCTCTCTCTGTCTCTCTCTGTTTTCTCTCTCTCTCTCTCTCTCTCTCTCTCTCTCTTTCTCTCACTCTCTCTCTCTCTCTGTCTGTCTCTCTGTCTCTCACGTTGTGTCTCTCATTGTCTCTGTCATTCTCACTCTCTCTCTCTCTCTCTCTCTCTCTTTCTCTCTTTTTCTTTCTTTCTTTCTCTCTCTCTCTTTCTCTCTCTCTCTCTCTCTCTCTCTCGTTCTCTCTCTCTCTCTCGTCTCTCTCT
>JAPXFY010003611.1:15000-21047 GCA_030674185.1 Monoplex corrugatus | reverse complement strand
TAGTGGTCTTTGGTACCCAGAACGTGGTTTTTGTCGTCCAACGATTGTCCATTCTCCGGGGTGAGATGTCCTGCCCAGTTCCATTTCAGTTTGTGGATGGTTTCCAGGATGTCTCGCGCTTTAGTTCTTTCTCTGATCCACAGAGCCTTTTTGCGATCTTTCCGAGTGGTACCAAACATTTTTTCTTACATGTACTCGCTGCATGGTTTTAGTTTCGACGCCAGGTTTTTAATGTTAGATTCCGCGTCTCCGCACCGTACCCGTATTCTTTTTTTAAATAAGTGGCAGCAAATGAAAAAAATTGGTAATGAATGTATGGATGCAAATCAGAAAACCCACAACTGAATTTCAGACACTACTCCACATAAAGTGTGTGTGTGTGTTTTGGGTGTGTGGTGTGGGGTGTGTGGGGTGTGTGTGTTGTGTGTGTGTGTGTGTGTGTGGGAAGTGTTGCTGAAGCAGGAATCTTTCAGAAGTTGGGGGAATAGTGAGGGTGGGTGGGGGTGGGTGGGGAGGTTATTACACTAATTTAATTATTTTTTAGCTGAGATTGGTAAATCAAGACTCTAGGGCACTAAGTCATTAACTGGTAACAGTCTCCGACTCTTACTTAAAAAAGAGTAGGCAAACTGTTACTCATCGATCTGTTTGCAACATTGGCGTCTACTCTGTTGATTTGATTTGTAGTGAAGATAATATGAACCCCTGTCGTTGCGACTGCCACAAAAGAAACACACTCACTCACACACGCACACCACACACACACACACACATACATACAAACACACACACAGACACACACACACACAAAACACACACACACATACACACACACACACACACCCCGCGCACACACACACATACACAAAGAGCAGAGGGGAGAAAACAGACAGAAGTGACCGACAGACAGAGAGACAGACAGACAAAGAGACCCGAGATGCAGAGAGAGACAGAAACAGAGAGGCAGAGAGAGACACAGAGAGATGAGAGAGAGAGAAAACAGAGAGGCAGACAAGAGAGAGACAGAGAGAGAAGAGACAGAAACAGAGAGGCAGACAGAGAGAGAGAGAGAGAGAGAGAGAGAGAGGAGAAACAGGAGAGGCAGACAGAGGGGGAGAGAGAGAGGGGAGGAAAAGAGAGAGAGAGGAGAGAGAGAGAGAGAGAGAGAGAGAGAGAAACACATACACACGCAGATAAAAATGTATTCCAATATATACAGACTAGCACCCAAAGTCAATATATCCAGGGCAAGCACGTGAAATCCAATATATCCAGACAAGCTACATGTATATCATCAGATGTATCCAGACAAGTACATGGAATACAGCTTTATCCAGACAATCACATGGAATGTGGTTGATCAAATCAAAGAAAACAAAACAATATATATTCAAAACAATCACAGGGCATAAGTAATCAAAATGTCGAAACAATCACATAACAGCATAATATATCCAGACGATCACAAAGAATCAAAAACATCGAAATAATCACATGGCACCATATATATCTACAAACCACAAATAATCAGAAATGTCGAAAACAATCACAGGACAATACACAACATATCAAAACATTCACAAGGAATAAAAAATGTGTAGACAATCACAGGCCATCATGTATATCCAGACAATCAAAAGGAATCAAAATTGTCGAAACATTCTCAGGACATCATATATATCCGGACAATCACATGGAATCAAAAACGTCGAAACAATCACAGAACATCACGATATATATCCAGACAATCACATGTAAGCAAAAACGTCGAAATAATCACAGGGCAAAAACGTCGAAATAATCACAGGGCATATATAGCATCATCATAATCATCATCATCAGGTTTCCCGCCGCATGGCGTTGGCGACCATGGACTTCCAATCATCTCTATCTCTCGTTGCCCCCAGCATCTCCCCCACCCTCCTCAACCCCAGCCACTCTGCAAGTCCGTCCAGCATTCTCTCCCTGGGTCTACTTGGTGCTTTCATTCCCTCCAGCTTTCAATATATATATATATATATATATATATATATATATATATATATATATATATATCCAGTTAATCACAAGGAATAAAAAATGTCGAAACATTTACAGGACGTGTGTGTGTGTGTGTGTGTGTGTGTGTGTGTGTGTGTGTGTGTGTGTGTGTGTGTGTGTGTGTGTGTGTGTGTGTGTGTGTGTGTGTGTGTGTGTGTGTGTGTGTGTGTGTGTGTCTGTGTCTGTGTCTGTGTCTGTGTCTGTGTCTGTGTTCAGACAATCACAAGGAATCAACAACAAAAAAAAATGTCGAAACAATCACACAACATCATAATTCTATATCGACAAAATCACAAAGAATCAAAACTGTCGAAACGGTCACAGGACATCATAATAAAATAGATTCAGACAATCACACGGAATCAGAAATGAAAAAAAAAAACAATCACAAGGGATCGTACCTATCCTGACAATCCCAAAGAATCAAAACAATTGAAACAATCACAGGACATCGTATCTATTCAGACAATCACAAGTAGTCAAAAAATAGTCGAAACAATCACAGAGAATTACATATATCAAGACAAGCATAAGGAATCAGATACGTCGAAACAATCCCAGTGCATCATATATACCTAGAAAATCACCAGAAATCAGATATGGGTCCATAGCGTGATAAATCTCCTTCAAACCTCTCTAAGCTTCGTGCGTGCATACCACGGTCTTGTCGGAAGCAGCTTCTGACGCCGATTATCCACGTCCTTCGTGTTTACGTTTCAGCGGCTACACGGGGAGTGGCAATAAGTGCACTTAATCCTAATAGAGAAGGTCATGTGCGTGCTATGTGGAGATCTTGAGATTTTGTTCCTTCAGATGATGTTGATTTGGTATATGTTTCAAGGTGATCCTACGATCAGATGAAGCAGCCTGCTATGTTTTCCGTTTTGGGCTGAATAATTGCATCCGTTCTCGCTTCTTCCCACCTTGTATTGATTACGATGTCGATTTCAAGAAAAAAACAAAAACAGAGTATCTCTATACACTCAAAATAAGAATTGAAATGTCAAAGCAAAAAAAAAAAAGAAAAAAAAAAAAAAGAAAAAAAAAAGATGGTCCAACTCAACAACATCAGGAAAGACGGAGGCTTACTAAATGGCCTGAAAGTTAGACTTTTATTAACATGTTTTATCTGGCCAGTCATGATTTATGGCTGCTAAGTCTGGACTCTGAGAAAAACTGATGCTGAAGAGGAGTGTTCTGAGCTTACGGTTTTTGTGCTTTGTATCTGCTTCTATGCTATCTGAATGGGTAGCGCAAACTATGTTGGATTTGAGAAGTTCTGCAATAAGGGAGATAATTCCTACGTGACTCTCAAGAGTTATGTCCTTTGATTGCTGAAGAATTGAGGCAGCAGAGATGTGGTTTTATCGGAGACTACTACGTGTCAATTGGACAGATAGAAGAACTTATGAAAGTGTCCTGGAAGAACTTGATACCACCAGAAAAAATACTAGCTGACATCTACACGAGAAGACTAAAATACACTGGCCATGTGTCACGCAACAAAAACACGGACCTCATGGCAATCATCTTTCAAGGAAAAACAGTGGCACAAAGGAAGAAAGGCAGACCTCCAAATTCATATATCGAGAACATAACCAACATCAATGACTTAAATATTCAAGAAACTGTCCACAAAAGTCAAGACAGAACGGCCTGGAGGGAGATGGTGGTGTCAAACTGTGCAGCGGCCAACACCGAACCCAGTGACGTCGACAGGTGAGACAGATGAGGTAATCTGTATACAACTCAAGAAATGTACCTTTGTTTGTTTTGCTGTTTTGCATTCTTGCCTATCAATTAACATCAGGAAGAGAGTTCTTGAATGTTATATAGAACCAATACTGTTGTACGGTTGCGAGGCATGGACAGTCAACAAGCAAAGCCAGAACAAGATTGAGGCAGCCGAGGTGTGGTTTCTAAGAAGGATGTTGAGAGTTTCATGGACAGCAAAGAAAACAAACGAGACAGTCTTAATGGAGGCAGACACAAGTAGATCATTCATAAGGAAGATTAGGAAAAGGCAGGCAATATTCATAGGCCATTTTATGAGGAAAGGGGAATTGGAACACCTGGTCACAACAGGAAAAACTGGAGGGAAAGAGAGCACCAGGTATTCCCAGGGAGAAGATACTAGACGGACTTGCAGAGTGGCTGAAGACAAAGGGGTGAAGGGGGTGCTTGAGGCAACAAGAGATAGAGACAGATGGAAGTCCATAATCGCCAATGCCATGCAGCAAGACACCTGATGATGATGAGTATCAGCACAGCAGGCAATCGTCCCATCAGTTATAAACATTTGTCACTGAGCTTGCTATTACATATTTCAGGCTATTGGCCTAACAATCCTGAACACATAAGGATTTTAAGGAATGACTTAAATAAGCAGCTTAACATGATACAGCATGAACTCGAAAATAGAATCAGAACGCGTATTTATGAACACGATACAGCATGAACACGAAAATAGAATCAGAACGCGTATTTAATACAGCCAGACAAGACAGGCGCAAATGTTCGGTTAACTGGCCTCTATGTAATACCAAAGAAATAAGAGGGAAGCAGGGAGAATTTGTATAATATCAACCGAAGGACATGACTCTTGAGAGTCACGTAGGAATTATCTCCCATGTTGTGGAACTTCTCAAATCTAACACAGTTTGCGCTACGAATTCAAGTATCATAGAAGCAGATACAAAGCACAAAAACCGTAAGCTCAGAACACTTCCCTTTTTGTGCTTTGCATCTGCTTCTATGCTAGCTGAATGGGTAGCGGAAACTGTGTTGAATTTGAGAAATTCTGCGTGGAAGATAACTCCGTGACTCGCAAGTGTTATGTTGCTTAGTTAATATTTCAAATTCTCCCTGCTTCCCTCTTACTTCCTTTGGTGTTAAAGACCATTTGGCCAAACATTTGCGCCTGTGCTAAATACGCGTTCTAATTCTATTTAGTGTTTTTTTCTGGTTACTGTTTACTTGAACGCGGGTGGTCCCACTTCTTTTGGATAAGCTATACAGTTAAGAAGCAAAGCCAGAACAAGATTGAGGCAGCCAAGATGTGGTTTCTAAGAAGAATGTTGAGAGTTCCATGGACTCAAAGAAAACAAACGAGACAGTCTTAATTAGGGCAGACACAAGAAGATCATTGATAAGGAAGATTGGGGGAATCCGAGCACCTGGTCACAACAGGACAGCTGGAAGGAAAGAGAGCACCAGGTAGACCCAGGGAAGAAAATATTCGACGGACTTGCAGAGTGGCTGAAGACAGAGAGGGTGGAAGATGTGCTTGTGGCAACAAGGGATAGAAACATATGGAGGGCCATGATTGCCAACGCCATGTGGCAAGGCACTTGATGATGATGATGATGATAGCATGTTTAGTGATATGAACAGTAACAACAGCAAGAAGATTATATTATACAGGACAGTGACTGAACTAACCACTGTCACACAAGGCAAAGAAAGGAAATGCTTCGATGAAGAACATGTGACCGTGGACAGCCATAGACATAACCTTCCAGTACGGCAGTCTGTTGCGCTGACCACTACACTATAGCGACTGGTATGCCACATGCAGTTGAATGTGACTACCTTGCCTAACATTTAAGTTCTCCTTTGTCAAGTGGAAAAGTCTCATTTTGTGTCCTGCGCATTGGTGATCCGCTCTGATTCAAGGTACAATAAGTCGGGTGAGGCCTTCTGCTGCTGTGGGCTGAAAACAGTACAGTACAAACTAGACACCATGTGCTACAAAAGCCTCAATAACGCAGCCCCCGATTACCTGTCAAGCTTACTTGAGATCTATGTTCCCTCACGTACCCTCCGCTCTGCCTCTGATCCTCTGACTTTTCGCTTTCCACGCACTAAGCTCAATACCTATGGTCCACGAGCCTTCTCTGTTTCTGGTCCACTCTCCTGGAACAAACTTCCTCTCTCAGTCCGTCAGCAACCTACTTTTGTCTCCTTCAAGTCCGCTCTCAAAACTCACCTTTTCTCCTCCGCATAAA
>JAPXFY010003611.1:0-2500 GCA_030674185.1 Monoplex corrugatus | reverse complement strand
AAAAGAAAGGGAAAGAAAGAAAACGACACGCGAGAGTAAGAGAGAGAGAGAAAGAGAGAGAGAGAGAGAGAGAGAGAGAGAGAGAGAGAGAGAGAGATTGGGGGTGGACGGGAGGGAGAAACAGACTGAGAGACAGACAGACAGAATAACAGAGAGACAGAGAGAATGAGAGAGAGAGAGATAGAGAGAGAAAGACAGACAAACAGACAGACAGAAAGACAGACAGAGACAGAGACAGAGACAGAGAAATTCATATTTAATGTTCCAAACTGCTGCTATAGATATCATTCCAATGTTCAAATTAACATCATACCACGCAGAAATCTGTGCCTGTGCATATTAATATATCATCGAAATTCCTTGAATATCAGCCTGTACAGGTGGCAGGTTATGCTTGTGTCTGTTCTTAGCTCTTTTCCCGCCATGGTCGCAATCAAGCGACTTCCCGTAGGACTGCCATGGTCGCATTTGTGCGACTTGGACGGGTCATACTAAACAATGACTTTTCACGCGGGTAGAAAGCTTCTGTCAGCTCCACTGGTGAATGCAGGTGACTGTGCTATTTTTAAACTGTATCCAGCGACCTAGTTTTCCTGCAGTAAGGCCGAAGTGCGGCTTTGTTAACTGTCGGAATTTATGTCACGTTTTCTCCGAAGCGTTTTCTCCAAAATGGCTGCAAATTGGCACGCATTGTCTTCCACTCCGAGTAGAATAAGCAGACAGCTGACTTTGTGTGTAGATTTTCCGTTGCTTTTCCTCATTTATTGTAATGATTTCTGGCGCAAAACTCACGAAATAAGATCAGTAGTATAACTAAAAAACTGCATGAAAAAAAAAGTTATTCTTTACAATAAGATTATTTTATGGAATAATCAATCAAGCACATAAACATAAGCATCAATCACATATAAATACAGCATCTGCCCTTTACACAGCAAACAAAAGTAAGTGAAAATCTTTAATAGCCTTTGAGATATAAGCTTTTAAAAATGCATACTACGATGCAAAATTGGCTGCCCAAAATATACTTGGCTCTGAGGAGTACCATTCCTGGGGAAACTTGGCGGTGAAAGAGTTAATGAAAGTGGCACGTGAGTCTGTGTGTATATGAGCGGGTGTGTGTGTGTACAGTGGATGTGCATTTCAGTTGAAATAGGGGCAGGCTTAGAAAGAAAACTACGTAATGTCTTCCCTGCCTCCTCTTTTACTAACAGCCCTAGGCAGATTTGCACTGGGCCAGACTCATCAATGCAAAACACACAGAGAGAGAGAGAGAGAGAGAGAGAGAGAGAGAGAGAGGGGGGGGGAAGGGAGAAAAGAGACAAAGACAGTTAGATAGACAGACAGACAGACAGACACAGATAAAGACTCAGATCAGGGATATAAAAAAGAGGCAGTCAGACAGACAGACAGAGACAGAGATATTGAGAGAGACAGACACAGAACCAGAAAGAGGGACAGAAGAGTGAGAGAGAGAGAGAGAGAGAGAGAGAGAGAGAGAGAGAGAGAGACAGTGGCAGAGAGACAGAATGACAGAAACAGACAGACAGACAGAAAATGTGACAGAGAGACAGAGACTGAGAGACAGAGAGAAAAAGAGTTAAAAAGACACGCAGACAATGTATTATCTCAATTCTCTATTGGACTCTTGTTTTCATACATGTTAACTTGCACAGAATTCGTCAGAAGATGTAGAGAGAGAGATTAAATAGCCTAAAGTCTTGATGGCATCCGCCTTTTCATAAAAATATCCAGGGTCGCTTCACACTAAACACAGTTCAATGCAAGCAAAGCGATTTCCCCCACTATACTTTCTTGTGCACTGGAATACCTTCGCTTTCTGTCTTTTCACTAGCTCTTTTGGGGCCCCTAGGCCATAACAGCAGAATTAGATTGCATAAATCGTTGGATTTTCAGGGGGAAAAAGTGGAATGCTGGAAGATTTGTTTTTCACAAGAGGACCAGGTCGTGGAGAGGGACAAGATAGAGGAAGAAAAGATTTTAAAAAAAAAGGGTGGGGGGGGGGGTTGGTTGTTCTCGTGGGCGAATTTGGGGGAGGTGGTAACTGGGGATGGTGTGTGTGTGTGTGTGTGTGTGTGTGTGTGTGTGTGTGTGTGTGTGTGTGTGTGTGTGTGTGTGTGTTTGTGTGTGCATGGTTAGTGTGTGTGTGTGTGTGCGTGTGTGTGTGTGTGTGTGTGTGTGTGTGTGTGTGCGTGTGTGTGCATGGTTAGTGTGTGTGTGTGTGTGTGTATGTGTGTGTGAATGGTTTTTGTGTGTGTGTTTGTGTGTGTTTGTGTTTCTAGTGTACGTGTGTGAGAGAAAGAGAGAGAGAGTGAGAGAGTGAGAGCAAGACAGACAGACAGACAGAAAGACAGACAGACAGACAGAAACAGTGATATTGAGAGAGAGAGAAACAGACTCAGAGAGAGATATTGAGAGAGAGAAAAACAGACCCAGAGAGAGAGAGAGAGAGAGAGAGAGAGAGAGAGAGAGAAACAGA
>JAPXFY010003610.1:15000-21067 GCA_030674185.1 Monoplex corrugatus | reverse complement strand
GACTCAAATCTGATGTTTTGAGTTCAAATCAGCTGTTTGTCTAGCAGTGATTTCTCGCCTTCTCCCTCCCCCCCCCCTCATCTTCCCTTCCTCTCTCCTCCTAGAACGGATGTTCTTTGTACACTTCATCATGTCAAGCTTGCTCGGCTATCCATGACACGTTTCTTCCATCCTTCTCTGTCAGACATTGCAGTAGGTAGTTCATCATACTGACAGCCCGTATCATCGATCAGTTGGTCGATGAAGGTCTTCTTTGGACATCTTGGTCTTTGTTTGCCGTGACTGGGTCTCCATAGTAGAACATTCTCCACCAGTTCTTCTTTGCTACGCCAGCAGTGCCCCGCGAAGCGCAGTCTTTGTTGACGTATTGATTTACTGATTGGTGGGATCTTACCATATAACTCTTTGTTAGTTGGATGTTCTCTCCAGGAATTGTTAAGGGCTGCACGCAGCATTCGTGTGTATGCTCCATCAATCTTCTTCTCCAACTTCAACTGTTTTGTTTTTATCGCAATGAGCAACTGTTTCAGTGAACTGTGACAGTTTGTGAACCTGAAATAACACGAAAAAAGAACAAGAACGCGGGTTCTTTTTTCGTGTTTCTTTCTGGTTCCTAATCCAGACAATGTTGAAAAAGCCTTCATTGAACAGTTCAACTGTCTCAGGGTCACAGTCAACCACAAACACATGATGACCATTGTTGGAGAGTCAACTACAAAGACATGCTCATCATTCTTGGAGAGTCTACTACAAAGACATGATGACCATTGTTGGAGAGTCAACTACAAAGACATGCTCATCATTCTTGGAGAGTCTACTACAAAGACATGATGACCATTGTTGGAGAGTCAACTACAAAGACATGCTCATCATTCTTGGAGAGTCAACTACAAAGACATGCTCATCATTCTTGGAGAGTCAACTACAAAGATATGTTCATCATTCTTGGAGAGTCTACTACAAAGACATGCTCATCATTCTTGGAGAGTCTACTACAAAGACATGCTCGTTATTCTTGGAGAGTCAACTACAAAGACATGCTCATCATTCTTGGAGAGTCTTCTACAAAGACATGCTCGTTATTCTTGGAGAGTCAACTACAAAGACATGCTCATCATTCTTGGAGAGTCAACTACAAAGACATGCTCATCATTCTTGGAGAATCAACTACAAAGACATGCTCATCATTGTTGGAGAGTCAACTACAAAGACATGCTCATCATTGTTGGAGAGTCAACTACAAAGACATGCTCATCATTGTCAGAGCGTCAACTACAAAGACATGCTCATTATACTTGGAGAGTCAACTACAAAGACATGCTCATCATTCTTGGAGAGTCTACTACAAAGACATGCTCATCATTGTTGGAGAGTCAACTACAAAGACATGCTCATTATTGTTGGAGAGT
The DNA here is from genome assembly GCA_030674185.1 of Monoplex corrugatus. Lineage (NCBI taxonomy): Eukaryota > Metazoa > Mollusca > Gastropoda > Littorinimorpha > Ranellidae > Monoplex > Monoplex corrugatus. Next base: position 19,658 of record JAPXFY010003610.1, on the reverse strand, counting down.
CAACTACAAAGACATGCTCATCATTCTTGGAGAGTCAACTACAAAGACATGCTCATCATTGTTGGAGAGTCAACTACAAAGACATGCTCATTATTGTTGGAGAGTCAACTACAAAGACATGCTCATCATTCTTGGAGAGTCAACTACAAAGACATGTTCATCATTCTTGGAGAATCAACTACAAAGACATGCTCATCATTGTTGGAGAGTCAACTACAAAGACATGCTCATCATTGTTGGAGAATCAACTACAAAGACATGCTCATCATTGTTGGAGAGTCAACTACAAAGACATGCTCATCATTGTTGGAGAGTCAACTACAAAGACATGCTCATCATTGTTGGAGAGTCAACTACAAAGACATGCTCATCATTGTTGGAGAGTCAACTACAAAGACATGCTCATCATTGTCGGAGCGTCAACTACAAAGACATGCTCATTATTCTTGGAGAGTCTACTACAAAGACATGCTCATCATTGTTGGAGAGTCAACTACAAAGACATGCTCATTATTGTTGGAGAGTCAACTACAAAGACATGCTGATCATTCTTGGCGAGTCAACTACAAAGACATGTTCATCATTCTTGGAGAGTCAACTACAAAGACATGCTGATCATTCTTGGAGAGTCAACTACAACGACATGCTCATCATTGTTGGAGAGTCAACTACAAAGACATGTTCATCATTCTTGGAGAGTCAACTACAAAGACATGCTCAGCATTGTTGGAGAGTCAACTACAAAGACATGTTCATCATTCTTAGAGAGTCAACTACAAAGACATGTTCATCATTCTTAGAGAGTCAACTACAAAGACATGTTCATCATTCTTAGAGAGTCAACTACAAAGACATGTTCATCATTCTTAGAGAGTCAACTACAAAGACATGTTCATCATTCTTAGAGAGTCAACTACAAAGACATGTTCATCATTCTTAGAGAGTCAACTACAAAGACATGCTCATCATTCTTAGAGAGTCAACTACAAAGACATGTTCATCATTCTTAGAGAGTCAACTACAAAGACATGCTGATCATTCTTGGAGAAACCAGAAGAAAAAAAAAGGAAAAAAGAATAAAGCGTATTCAATACAAGACAAGACAGGCACAAATTTTCGGCCAACTGGCCTTTGTCAAGCGTAAGATCACAAACAAACAAACACCAGATATTAAAAAAAATTAGGAGAAAAAAGACTGAAACGTCCCTGCTGCTCTGGCCCAAAATTTGCGCCTGTCTTGTCTTGTTGTATTAAATACGCGTTCTTATTCCTTTCTCGTGTCTTTTTTTCTTCTGGTTCTTGTTTGCTTGAACGCGGGCAGTCACACTTGTTTTGGATTATGAGAGTGTGTGCTTTGATCTGATACATCAAGACTTGCGTACAAAATTCTCTGAGTAACAAGTAACCAGTGGATGACTTTAAGCAAATGACATGACTGTGAGTCTTTTTAGTAAAGGACAGGACAGGCCACAGATCGCTGGATACGATGGAGGCACGCAACAGAAGACACGGGCAATCCAGAGGGCAGAGAGTTACATTAATGGATAGCAGACAAGAATACAGAAGTTACAAGTTTAACCCATTTTTGAAACAAAAATTTTAAAAAAGTTCTATGAATGCGAATTTACAAACGAGCCCTGCAAATCTGCTAAAACAGAATTATCACCATGCCAGTTCTTGTTTTCACATCTTTGATGCAGGAACCGTTAGTTGCTTTTACATATCCTAGATACTTGAAATGTTGGACATTTTCTGGGTATTATTTATTTGAATGTTTGGATGTTCCTGGCCTTCTTTTCTCGGTATGTGCATGACTTTGGGTTTTTCTTTTTAGCATTCAGTTTCAATCCTGCCTTTCCTTCAGGAAGTTGGTGGATAAAATGAGTGACTCAGAGTGTTAAGGTTTTACTTTGCCAGTATGGTTGGCAATGTTAAGGTTGTACTTTGCTAGTATGGTTGGCAATGTTAAGGTTTTACTTTGCTAGTATGGTTGGCAATGTTAAGGTTTTACTTTGCCAGTATGGTTGGCAATGTTAAGGTTTTACTTTGCCAGTATGGTTGGCAATGTTAAGGTTTTACTTTGCCAGTATGGTTGGCAATGTTAAGGTTGTACTTTGCTAGTATGGTTGGCAATGTTAAGGTTTTACTTTGTTAGTATGGTTGGCAATGTTAAGGTTTTACTTTGCCAGTATGGTTGGCAATGTTAAGGTTGTACTTTGCCAGTATGGTTGGCAATGTTAAGGTTGTACTTTGCTAGTATGGTTGGCAATGTTAAGGTTTTACTTTGCTAGTATGGTTGGCAATGTTAAGGTTTTACTTTGCCAGTATGGTTGGCAATGTTAAGGTTTTACTTTGCCAGTATGGTTGGCAATGTTAAGGTTGTACTTTGCTAGTATGGTTGGCAATGTTAAGGTTTTACTTTGCTAGTATGGTTGGCAATGTTAAGGTTTTACTTTGCTAGTATGGTTGGCAATGTTAAGGTTGTACTTTGCTAGTATGGTTGGCAATGTTAAGGTTGTACTTTGCTAGTATGGTTGGCAATGTTAAGGTTGTACTTTGCCAGTATGGTTGTCAATGTTAAAGTTTTACTTTGTTAGTATGGTTGGCAATGTTAAGGTTTTACTTTGCTAGTATGGTTGGCAATGTTAAGGATGTACTTTGCTAGTATGGTTGGCAATGTTAAGGTTTTACTTTGCCAGTATGGTTTTCAATGTTAAAGTTTTACTTTGTTAGTATGGTTGGCAATGTTAAGGTTTTACTTTGCTAGTATGGTTGGCAATGTTAAGGATTGTACTTTGCTAGTATGGTTGGCAATGTTAAGGTTTTACTTTGCCAGTATGGTTGGCAATGTTAAAGTTTTACTTTGCTAGTATGGTTGGCAATGTTAAGGTTGTACTTTGCCAGTATGGTTGGCAATGTTAAAGTTTTACTTTGTTAGTATGGTTGGCAATGTTAAGGTTTTACTTTGCCAGTATGGTTGGCAATGTTAAAGTTTTTACTTTGCCAGTATGGTTGGCAATGTTAAAGTTTTACTTTGCTAGTATGGTTGGCAATGTTAAGGTTTTACTTTGTCAGTATGGTTGGCAATGTTAAGGTTGTACTTTTTCAGTATGGTTGGCAATGTTAAAGTTTTACTTTGTTAGTATGGTTGGCAATGTTAAAGTTTTACTTTGCTAGTATGGTTGGCAATGTTAAGATTATACTTTGTCAGTATGGTTGGCAATGTTAAGGTTGTACTTTTTCAGTATGGTTGGCAATGTTAAAGTTTTACTTTGTTAGTATGGTTGGCAATGTTAAAGTTTTACTTTGTTAGTATGGTTGGCAATGTTAAGGTTGTACTTTGCCAGTATGGTTGGCAATGTTAAGGTTTTACTTTGCTAGTATGGTTGGCAATGTTAAGGTTTTACTTTGTCAGTATGGTTGGCAATGTTAAGGTTGTACTTTGTCAGTATGGTTGGCAATGTTAAAGTTTTACTTTGCTAGTATGGTTGGCAATGTTAAGGTTTTACTTTGCCAGTATGGTTGGCAATGTTAAAGTTTTACTTTGCTAGTATGGTTGGCAATGTTAAGATTATACTTTGTCAGTATGGTTGGCAATGTTAAGGTTGTACTTTTTCAGTATGGTTGGCAATGTTAAAGTTTTACTTTGTTAGTATGGTTGGCAATGTTAAGGTTGTACTTTGTCAGTATGGTTGGCAATGTTAAGGTTTTACTTTGTCAGTATGGTTGGCAATGTTAAGGTTTTACTTTGTCAGTATGGTTGGCAATGTTAAGGTTTTACTTTGTCAGTATGGTTGGCAATGTTAAGGTTGTACTTTGCTAGTATGGTTGGCAATGTTAAGGTTTTACTTTGTTAGTATGGTTGGCAATGTTAAGGTTTTACTTTGTCAGTATGGTTGGCAATGTTAAGGTTTTACTTTGCTAGTATGGTTGGCAATGTTAAGGTTGTACTTTGTCAGTATGGTTGGCAATGTTAAGGTTTTACTTTGCTAGTATGGTTGGCAATGTTAAGGTTGTACTTTGCCAGTATGGTTGGCAATGTTAAGGTTGTACTTTGCTAGTATGGTTGGCAATGTTAAGGTTGTACTTTGCTAGTATAGTTGGCAATGTTAAGGTTGTACTTTGTCAGTATCGTTGGCAATGTTAAGGTTTTACTTTGCTAGTATGGTTGGCAATGTTAAGGTTTTACTTTGTCAGTATCGTTGGCAATGTTAAGGTTTTACTTTACTAGTATGGTTGGCAATGTTAAGGATGTACTTTGCTGGTATGGTTGGCAATGTTAAGTTTGTACTTTGCTGGTATGGTTGGCAATGTTAAGGTTGTACTTTACTGGTATGGTTGGCAATGTTAAGGTTGTACTTTGCTGGTATGGTTGGCAATGTTAAGGTTGTACTTTGCTTATATGGTTGGCAATGTTAAGGTTGTACTTTACTAGTATGGTTGGCAATGTTAAGGATGTACTTTGCTGGTATGGTTGGCAATGTTAAGGTTGTACTTTACTAGTATGGTTGGCAATGTTAAGGTTGTACTTTGCTGGTATGGTTGGCAATGTTAAGGTTGTACTTTGCTGGTATGGTTGGCAATGTTAAGGTTGTACTTTGCTGGTATGGTTGGCAATGTTAAGGATGTACTTTGCTGGTATGGTTGGCAATGTTAAG
>JAPXFY010003610.1:2500-5000 GCA_030674185.1 Monoplex corrugatus | reverse complement strand
AGTTACACAGCCGTTACGTGCACGAGTTGCCCGTACGTAAAGTACTGGTAGAGTACATCTACGTCGATGATGATGACGTCAGTGTGCACAGCAAATGTCGGACTTTTGACGAGGAGCCGCAAAGTGCTGAGGGTCTGTTGGTTATCTCCTCTTGGTTCGTTTATTTTGTTGTTGTTGTTGTTGTTGTTGTCTGATGAACAGATGCACATCAGAAATAGCCGGCAGAATCGGCCAAGCCAAAACAGCATTCAAGAAGATGACAAGCATTGTTACCAATAAATGCCTATCAATTAACATCAGGAAGAGAGTTCTTGAATGTTATATAGAACCAATACTGTTGTACGGATGTGAGGCGTGGACAGTCAACAAACAAAGCCACAACAAGATTGAGGCAGCCGAGATGTGGTTTCTAGGAAGAATGTTAAGAGTTCCATAGACAGCAAAGAAAACAAACGAGACAGTCTTGATGGAGGCAGACACAAGTAGATCACTCATAAGGAAGATTAGGAAAACACAGGCAACATTTATAGGCCATTTTATGAGGAAGGGGGATTGGAGCACCTAGTCACAACGGGAAAGCTGGAAGGAAAGAGAGCACCAGGTAGACCCAGGGAGAAAATGCTGGACGGACTTGCAGAGTGGCCTGGGGACGAGGAGGGTGGAGGAGATGCTAGGGGCAAAGAGAGATAGAAACAGATGGAAGTCCATGATCGCCAAACGCCATGCGGCAGGGCACCTGATGATGATGATGTTGTTGTTGTTGTTGTTGTTTTGGTTGCTGGTTAATGGTTGGATGGATGATGATTGGTTTATTGGCCAAATCTATTATCTGAATTGTAGATTGGTTGCTTTATTTTCAAAATTTGTTGATTGGCTGGCATATTTTCTATTTGACGATTATCTTCTCTTGGTTTGTTTCATTTTGTGTTCTTTTAGTTGGGTTAATGATTGGATGGATGATGGTTGGTTTATTGGCCAAGTCTATTTTCTAAATTACAGATTGGCTGGTTTATTTTCAAAATTGTTGATCGGCTGGTATATTTTCTTAATGTTGTTTATCTTCTCTTGGTTCAGTATATTTTGTGTTCTTTTGGTTGGTGGTAAATTTGGTTGGCTGGATGGGTGATTGGTTTTTTGGCCAAATCTATTTTCTAAATTGTAGATTGGCTTTTTTTCTTTTCAGAACTGTTGATTGGATGGTATTTTTTTCTTTATGTTGTTTATCTTCTCTTGGTTTGTTTCATTTTGTGTTCGTTTGGTTGCTGGTTCATGGTTGAATGGATGATTGGTTAATTGGCGAAAATCTGTTTTCTAATTGTAAAATTGGCTTTTTTTCTTTTCAAAACTGCTGATTGGATGGTATATTTCTTTATGTTGTTTTTCTTCTCTTGGTTTGTTTCATTTTGTGTTCTTTTAGTTGCTGGTTAATGATTGGATGGATGATGGTTGGTTTATTGGGCAAATCTATTTTCTAAATTATGATTGGCTGTTTTCTTTTCAAAACTGCTGATTGGATGGTATATTTTCTTTATGTTGTTTATCTTCTTTTGGTTCAGTTATTTTGTGTTCTTTTGGTTGGTGGTAAATGGTTGGATGGATGATAGTTGGTTTATTGGCTAAATCTGTTTTTTTCAAATTGTAAACTGTCTGGTTTATTTTCAAAATTATTGATTGGCTGCTATATTTTATTAAGCAGTTGACTGTCTTCTTTATCTTTTAAACCCTTGGGCTCCCGCACCCTATCCACCAACTGCAAAAACTTAACTCTTTGACTCCTTCACTCTGTCCTCCAGCTTTCCGCAGGAAGCTGGTGGATAGGGTGAAAGAGTCAAAGGGTTAAGTTTTTGCTTTGCTAACATGGTTGACAACGCAGGACGCTGGTGGACAAGGTGCGGTAGTAAAAAGGTTAAATACGATTTCTTGTTTGCTTTTAAATATTAATTGCTGGTTTATTTTTTTAAAATCTTGTAAACAGTTGTAAGGCAGGTTTTGTTTTGTAAATAGTTGATCGATTAAATGCGTTTTCTAAATAATCGACTGGCTGGTTTCATATTCAAATAGTTGATTGGATAGTTAATTTTCTGAATAGCTGCTTGGTTGATGTAATTTCTGACTGTTGATTGATTTATTTTCTACACAGTTGATGGTTGGTATATTTTCTAAATAGTTGATTTGTTGTCTGTCTGTCTGTCTGTCTGTTTATCTATGTGTCTATCTGTCTGTCTGTCTCTGTCTGTCTGTCTATCTTGTCTGTCTATCTACTAGTGTATGTGGGAAACACACACATATGTGTCTGTACATGTGTGTGAGTGTGTGTGTGTATGTGTATGTGTGTGTGTGTTTGTTGGTGTGTGTGTATGTGTGTGTTTGTTTGTGTGTGTGTATGTGTGTGTGTATGTTGTGTGTGTGTGTATGTGTGTGTGTGTGTTTGTTTGTGTGTGTATGTGTGTGTGTGTATGTGTGTGTGTGTGTGTGTTATGTGTGTTGTGTATGTGTGTGT
>JAPXFY010003609.1:0-21073 GCA_030674185.1 Monoplex corrugatus | reverse complement strand
CAGAAAAGGTATGGGGCTTTATGGAAAACAAAGGTGAATGACCATGCAAGGCAGAAAATGAGAAAGAGATGACAGAAAGCAAAAGAACAAGGCAGAAACAGGGAAAGTGACAGAAAAGAAGAAATTTCTAACACAGAACTGCCAGAAGGCTGGAATACTATCTATACTGGAAGAGCCCCAGCATCCCCACAGGGAGAAATTGTGTAACTAAAAAGTACTATGACAGTCATACAATAGAAGATACATCTGCCAGTTTGGTGTATCACGAAATGAATAAAAAAAGCAGATACACCCTTCTGGCATGCAATCCTTGTATAGCAGTGTGTGTGTGTGTGTGTGTGTGTGTGTGTGTGTGTGTGTGTGTGTGTGTGTGTGTGTGTGTGTGTGTGTGTGTGTGTGTGTGTGTGTGTGTGTGTGTGCATGTGTGTGTGTGTGTGCATATGTGTGTGTGCATATGTGTGTGTGTGTGTGAATGAGAATGTGTGTACCATAATATTCAGTCTACTGAAGGCATCAGTATATTAGCCACATCCCCTAAATTAAAAAAAAAAAGAAAAATATTCTCACACAAGCTGCAGTAGTCTATAAACTGCAGATATTAGACAAAAATTACATGTGCAAAAATGAATGGAATCCAGCGGTATATTAAACTGCTAACCTTATCACAAGAAATCAGCACATGCATTTAAAACAAAGCAACAAAAATGAAAAGATGTGAGTGAAAATGACACTAGGTATAGACTGGGGGGAATGCTGCAACAAACAGAGCTGAGATGGCTGAAAACATGGAATTGGGAAAATCTACAAACAAGCTGCACTCCTTTTAGCATCAAGGAGTAAATTTAAGGGGAAACATTGCTGCTTATAATCCAGATTTTACGGCATGCATGTGTATGTGTGTTTTGGTACATACCTGTGTATTGTGTGTGTGTGTGTGTGTGTGTGTGTGTGTGTGTGTGTGTGTGTGTGTGTGCGTGCGTGCGTGCGTGCGTGCGTGCGTGCGTGCGTGCGTGCGTGAACTGGGGGAAGGGCCCTTGTGTCAGCCAAGAGGACTTGTGATCACATTTTTGCAAGAATTGTTCTTTAAATGAGGATATTTTCTTCACAAATCTTACAACTGTGAATACTGAGCCACAATACAGACAGCAACACAAGCCGTACACATATCGCAATAAACACCATATTACCTCAGCAATACAGACAACACAAGCCGTACACATACCGCAATAAACACCATACTACCTCAGCAATACAGACAGCAACACAAGCTGTACACATATCACAATAAACACCATATTTCCTCAGCAATACAGACAAGCAACACAAGCTGTACACATATCGCAATAAACACCATACTACCTCAGCAATACATGTACAGACAGCAACACAAGCCGTACACATATCACAATAAACACCATACTACCTCAGCAATACAGACAGCAACACAAGCCGTACACATATCACAATAAACACCATATTACCTCAGCAATACAGACAGCAACACAAGCCGTACACATACCGCAATAAACACCATATTACCTCAGCAATACAGACAGCAACACAAGCCGTACACATATCACAATAAACACCATATTACCTCAGCAATACAGACAGCAACACAAGCCGTACACATATCACAATAAACACCATATTACCTCAGCAATACATATACAGACAGCAACACAAGCCGTACACATATCACAATAAACACCATATTACCTCAGCAATACAGACAGCAACACAAGCCGTACACATATCACAATAAACACCATATTACCTCAGCAATACAGACAGCAACACAAGCCGTACACATATCACAATAAACACCATATTACCTCAGCAATACAGACAGCAACACAAGCCGTACACATATCACAATAAACACCATATTACCTCAGCAATACATATACAGACAGCAACACAAGCCGTACACATATCACAATAAACACCATATTACCTCAGCAATACAGACAGCAACACAAGCCGTACACATATCACAATAAACACCATATTACCTCAGCAGGTTCCAGCAGCAAAATGGCCTCTTCCACAGAGTCGCTGCCCTTGGTGTCCATGCGCTGCAGTTCCGACACGATGTAGGCCTCCGCCAGACTGACCAGATGCGGCAAGCACAGACGATTGGCTGTCTCGATCAGGGAAAGACAATCAGCTGATGACAAGCTAGTTGCCTCCCCTGTGTAGATGTACTCCACCAGGGTACGAAACGTGTCGCAGTTGATACCAGGGAACGAGACCTGAGATAAATAGATAATCATAATTCCATTTGTCAATACATTAATGCAGTATGAACACAGACACACACACCAACACATGAACGCAGCATAAGCACACTACATGAAAAAGAATTACAGATCAAAGCATGAAATAGAAAACAGGTGGTAGTGACACAAGGTCATAAAAAGCCCAGCCGACTGTGCAGAGCCATATCAGTGCTATAACCATCTCAAAAAATTTAGTACACATATCAATGTATTCACTCACACAACCCAAGGATATGCTCCTGGCACTGACCATTCCGTCCAATTTATCACCAAGGGATTTATAAAAACAAAACAAATGAAAACATAAATATGGACTTTAAAACATAGAAACACGGGCCTAAATCACCTCAAACTGCTTCTGCACATCACATTTTCCCTCAGAAGCAAAAATGCATTTAGTAAATGTACCCAATTATCAATCCTAAGAAAAAGTAGTTAAGGCTTCATATAACACATACAGATGAATGGACCAGCAAGGCAGAAAATGATAGGAAGAAATGACAGAAAGCAAAGGAACTGGGCAGATACAGTGACCGAAAAGAGGACATTTCTAGCACAGAATTACAGGGGATTACTGAATTCATACACACACACACACACACACACACACACATACGCATACACACACACACACACATACACACACACACACACACACACACATGCACACACATACACACACATATACACATACACACACACATGGAGCAGGCTGCAACAGGACCAGACCTAGAAAACCACAAGCATCAATTTATGCAATTATGGAGATATTTCTGAACCATGCAATTACACTAAATTCACAAGTTTAAGTAAAAGTAACAATGATAAATCAAGTCAATGAATCTACAATGTCTCATTCATTCCATAAAGCAGGGATGCAGCTGAGAACAAAGGACCATCTGTACATAACAAAATGAAGTTTAGCAACAGTTATGTTCAAACGATCCATACAATTTATTTGTATGTGCATCAGCGTGAGCATGCATTTGTGGAAGTGTCTTTCCCATTTAACAACAACAGCAGTAGCAACAACAACAATACTAAATAATGATAACAATAATGACAAACACAGTAATAGTATAATAGCAACAACAACAATAATAATGATAATATTAATGATGATTACAATACTATTACTATACAACTGCTGCTGCTGCTTTTGCTGCTGCTGCTACTACTATTACTATCACTGCTACTACTACTACTACTGCTAATTATAGTGACTAGACTAATTCTATACTGTGCCTTTACAGTAATTCTATACAGTGCCTTTTATCAAGCACAAAGGCCTTTTAAAGTTTTTAACTTTTTATAACTATACAGTCATACATGCTTAAACACACATGCACACTCACACTCTCACAAACACTCTCACACACACATACATGCACGCACACACACGCACATACACACACACACACACACACACACACACACACACACACACACACACACACACACACACACACACAACAGCATACCACGTCAGCAGAGGACTCCAGGAAACTGTTACTGAACATGGCGTTCATCATCTCACATCCGGCCATCAACAGGACTTTGTGCGCCGACACCTGGCCATCGTCCACCTCAAACACCACGTCTGTTGACATGTAAACACAATAATTTATCATATTCACCAATCAATAACTAATAAAAATGAATGGCTTAGAACAATGCCATAGTGAACATTTAAAGAAAGAATGACTATTTTTATGAGAGTTGGTTCAAAAGTTTTTCATAGTGATGAGGACCAGACATTTCATAAAGTTTCAAGACATTTTATAAAGCTGTCAAGACATTTCATGAAGTTACGGAAACACAGACACATTGTCATATAACCCCAACAGAGGGAAAGAAGAGTTGTTTCCCTTGAAATAATGACACCAAATAAACAAACAAACAAAAACAGACAAAACAGACCTGTTACTCGTCAGAATAAGCAGTCTGGCCTTAACTACGAAACGAAACAAGACCAAAAACAAAAACAAACAAAATTTACGGAAGAGGACAACAACAACAAGAACAACAACAAAACAAGAGAGAGAGGAAAAAAGCCTCTTGAATCAGTCCAGAAGACCCTCATGGAAAGCTGTATCAGTAGTCAGGTCATTCAAACGGAAGGTCCTATGCTCCAACAGCAGGCAACATGACGCATGTTGTCCTGTGTAGTTCATCACACCCACTGGCAGGAACAGCAAGAGGAAAGGGACATCCAGAGTGAGTGATATATGTACAGCAAGTTACCCAAACCAAAGGCTATTGTTACTGTTATTTTTGTGTTTTAAAGCCCAGCCAACTGTGTAGAGCCATATCAGGGCTATAGTCATTTCAAAATATATACTTCAACAGGAATAAAAAAGGAAAAGATAATTAAGTACATATATCAATGCATTCACGCATATAATGTAAGGAGATGCCCCTGGTGTTGACTACTCTGTCCAATTTATCATACAAGGGATTTTAAAAAAAACACACACCTGAATACAAATTTAAAGATAACTACGGGTACTAAAACATATATAGAACGGGCCTAAATTAACTAAACTGGTTCCACATATCTGGTTTCCCCACAGCCAAAAGTGCACTTAATACATATATCCAATTATCAATCATAAGAGAATGTAAGACTTTTTCGAACACATACAGATGAGTGGACCAGCAATGATAGGAAGAAATGATGGAAAGCAAAGGAATAATGCAGAAACAAAGACAGTGATAGAAAAGAGGAAATTTTTAACACAGAATTTCCTGAAGGTGGGGATACTATTTATACTGAAAGAACCGCCGGCATCCACACAGGGAGACCTAAAGTTAGAAAAAAAAAAAATCATTGTTTTTATACAGCACACTATTATCCCATACTAATCAGTGTTCACTGATATCCATGATGTGGATCTGTTACAGGCAAACTTCTACATCTGATGTACAGATTTAATGTCTGATGTCGAAACAGTGAAGTTATTATTTGGTACAGCCTTGGGTAAAAACACCAAACCCACAAGCAGGATTATATACATGTACATGCACCAACACACACACACTTACTTTCTCTCTCTCTTATACACATACAAACACACACATATAAACACACATTTGCATGCACACACTCAAACACACAAACATACCACACAAACATTCACACAAACACACACTTAAACATAATACATACAAACACAGACACAAACGCACACTATTGGACACATACACGAACACACACAAACACATACACAAACACACTAAAACATATGTACAAACACAGACACATGCACACACACTAACAGACATATACACATACACATAAAACACACACACACACACAGCACTGACCTGTAAGGAAGTTGTCCTGATTAAGTGCGAGAGTGTGCAGGCGTGCCTGGCGCGTGTCATGCATGCGTTTCTCCACCTGCGCGGAGATGTAGAGGTCGCCCATGATGTAACTGTTGATGCCAAGCAGCAGGTCCTTCAGACCCAACAACTCTGCCGCTCGCTTCACCTCCTTCACCGACCCTGTGATCTGATGGACACACACACCCATGATATTTTAACCCTTTGACCTCCTTCACCCTATCCACCAGCTTCCTGCAGGACGCTTCCGGCAGCTGGTGAATAGAGTGTGGGAGTGAAAGGGTTAAGTTTCTGCTTTGCTGTCATGGTTGACCATGCAAGCGATGATGGATTGGTGAGGGAAGCAAAGGGTTAAAGCCTAGTGAGCTCCTCAGTCATATCAGGGCTACAACCATCTCACACAAAACATCAGGGCTACAACCATCTCACACAAAACATGTCAGGGCTACAACCATCTCACACAAAACATCAGGGCTACAGCCATCTCACACAAAACATGTCAGGGCTACAACCATCTCACACAAAACATGTCAGGGCTATAACCATCTCACACAAAACATGTCAGGGCTACAACCATCTCACACAAAACATGTCAGGGCTACAGCCATCTCACACAAAACATGTCAGGGCTACAACCATCTCACACAAAACATGTCAGGGCTATAACCATCTCACACAAAACATGTCAGGGCTACAGCCATCTCACACAAAACATGTCAGGGCTACAGTCATCTCACACAAAACATGTCAGGGCTACAACCATCTCACACAAAACATGTCAGGGCTATAACCATCTCACACAAAACATGTCAGGGCTACAGTCATCTCACACAAAACATGTCAGGGCTACAACCATCTCACACAAAACATGTCAGGGCTATAACCATCTCACACAAAACATGTCAGGGCTACAACCATCTCACACAAAACATGTCAGGGCTACAACCATCTCACACAAAACATGTCAGGGCTACAGCCATCTCACACAAAACATGTCAGGGCTACAACCATCTCACACAAAACATGTCAGGGCTACAACCATCTCACACAAAACATGTCAGGGCTACAACCATCTCACACAAAACATATCAGGGCGACAACCATCTCACACAAAACATGTCAGGGCTACAACCATCTCACACAAAACATGTTAGGGCTACAACCATCTCACACAAAACATGTCAGGGCTACAGCCATCTCACACAAAACATGTCAGGGCTACAACCATCTCACACAAAACATGTCAGGGCTATAACCATCTCACACAAAACATGTCAGGGCTACAGCCATCTCACACAAAACATATCAGGGCTACAACCATCTCACACAAAACATGTCAGGGCTACAGCCATCTCACACAAAACATGTCAGGGCTACAACCATCTCACACAAAACATGTCAGGGCTACAGTCATCTCACACAAAACATGTCAGGGCTACAGTCATCTCACACAAAACATGTCAGGGCTACAACCATCTCACACAAAACATGTCAGGGCTACAGCCATCTCACACAAAACATGTCAGGGCTACAACCATCTCACACAAAACATGTCAGGGCTACAACCATCTCACACAAAACATGTCAGGGCTACAGCCATCTCACACAAAACATGTCAGGGCTACAACCATCTCACACAAAACATGTCAGGGCTACAACCATCTCACACAAAACATGTCAGGGCTATAACCATCTCACACAAAACATGTCAGGGCTACAACCATCTCACACAAAACATGTCAGGGCTACAACCATCTCACACAAAACATGTCAGGGCTACAGCCATCTCACACAAAACATGTCAGGGCTACAACCATCTCACACAAAACATGTCAGGGCTACAACCATCTCACACAAAACATGTCAGGGCTATAACCATCTCACACAAAACATGTCAGGGCTACAACCATCTCACACAAAAATGTCAGGGCTACAGCCATCTCACACAAAACATGTCAGGGCTACAACCATCTCACACAAAACATGTCAGGGCTATAACCATCTCAAACAAAACAGTATTTAACACGGCGATGACCTGGACAAAACAAAACCAGGAAAAGAAAATTAAGTACTACACCTTTTTATGCAAATAACCAAAGGATATGCCTCTGGCAATGGTCATTCTTCCCTATTTATCACCAGAGGGAGTTAAACTGACCTATAAAACCTGAAATTGTCACTAAACAGTTCACATTTCATGAGATATAAAAATGCAATCAATACACACAATACCCAAGTATCAACAGCTAGAAAATATGGACAGCTTTGCAAAAAATATACAGATGAATGGACCAGCAAATTTCATGTTCTTCATGTGTATACCTCTTCATACATATTCCTTACAAAGGGGGTTTAGGCACTAGCAAGGTCTGCACACATGTCGACCTGGGAGATGGTAAAACATCTCCACCCCATACCCACCAGGTTGGAGGCATCCAAGCGGGACCAAACCCAGACTTTCCAAATGGAAGTCTGACATCTTACCTGCTTGACTAGCACGCCCATTATGCTAGGTTCAACAAAACCTGATACTGGAGCAGCAGCAAACCAGACGGACTTGAACACATGACCCACTAACCTTGGAGAAGAGACCGGAGTAGAGAAAGTCCAGGACCATGCGCATGGCCTGTGGCGTGATGTCTGGATGAAGGGAGACCACCGTCCTCAGGGCTGGCTGGCCCACAGGCGGGTGATGGTGGTACGGATGGCTGTAGTACTTCACCTCCACGCTTTCGATGGCCGGGTGCTTGAAGAGGACGGTGGTGGGGCAGGGGGTGGGGGCGGCATGAACATCCACCACCAGATTGTCAGGGTCGGCCACAGCCAGAACGCCCGTGTTGTTGTTGGGACTGGCCGCGCGGCCGTTCACGTCGTTGTCCAGCAAGCACTGGTCGTCGCTGGTCACCGACTGGTTCTTGAAAGGGTCGTTGTCCA
This sequence comes from Monoplex corrugatus, assembly GCA_030674185.1. Taxonomy (NCBI): domain Eukaryota; kingdom Metazoa; phylum Mollusca; class Gastropoda; order Littorinimorpha; family Ranellidae; genus Monoplex; species Monoplex corrugatus. The sequence continues at coordinate 12,512 of JAPXFY010003609.1, read as the reverse complement.
CCTCCATGTTCAGTTCGGGACTCGATCTCACCACCGCCACCTTGGACAGTGGCGCCACTTTGCACAGTTCTTTGGACGAGAAGAGATCTTCGAAGACCTGACACGACATGGCCAACACCACGCGATGGGCCTCCACGCACACTCCCCGAGCCACAAACGTCACATCACACTCACTCTGCTCGTACAGCATGGAGGACAGTCCGGCTCTGTTAGGGGACGAGGTCTGTGTGTGCTCCACTGAGGGGAGGGCCGGGGCAGGAATCACCATGGGTGGTTGGATGAGGGGCCGCTGGACTTTGCGAAGTTGGGTGTTCCAGAACTTGAGTTTGCGTCGTTCGATGAGTGCGGCTCGCACGCTGTTGATGAACACGTCGCTCACGCCAAACCGTGTCAGCACGCTCGACTCGTAGAAGGGGGCGCCGATGTCCTTGGCGACTTCGTGACCCATGGCCGGCGTGACGATATCTGTCTCGTGAATGTGTCTGAAACATTCAATTCTTATTTTATGTCCCTTGCTTTAAAGTTGTTTTTTTTCTTTTTTCAATAAAAGGGTTTGAATCAACGCACACAGTCACAGAATTACTATTATTGTTATATGTTATAAACTACAAAGAGAAAAAAGTTTTCATAAGAGATTGTTATACATTCAGACCAGCTGTGAACAGATACCTAACCCTGTTTATGGTAGCAGAAGGATAAGCAGCAACGCAAAGGAGATAGGGCAGACGGGCACCATTCTCATAATGCTAGTCCTGAGAAATGTTGAGATCTCTACCACTTCACTCCCTACAACCTCAAGGTTATGGAACCTTCATGCAAAATGATTATGTATAAAGATTCCAAATGAAGAACACCAATCCTTAATGTGAAATCTGCACCAAACAGAAACTAGAAAGATATAAAAAAAAAAAAGAATGAGAATATTTAATGGAACCACACACACATGCACACGCATGTGAGAACACGCGCACACACACACACACGAATCCAATCTCAAAATGATGATTTCTTATTGTACTTCTTTCATTAGTGCCCAACCTCTTCAATCCTCCTAATATGCTGACAAATTTTTTCAAAAGATATTGAGCTCTTCATGTATGTGCATGTGCATATGTGTGTGTGTGCTTGCATGCATGCATGCGTGTGTGTGTGTGTGTGTGTGTGTGTGTGTGTGTGTGTGTGTGTGTGTGTGTGTGTGTGTGTGTGTGTGTGTGTGTGTGTGTGTGTGTGGTGTGTTGTGTGTGTGTGTGTGTGTGTGCATGCGTGCGTGCGTGCGTGTGTGTGTGAGTGAGAGCACAAACACATGTATGTGTATGCATGTGCATCCGTGCAGGTGTGTGTTCAGCAGTGTGTGTTTGTGAGTGCGTGCATCCATATAATCATGGGAAGTTGTAAACTGTAAAGTGCTTCATGTTTGATCAAAGGCAACATATAAATGTTCAGTTATTATGTCCAGTTATATTGTTCTCATTATTATACATATCTATTCCTAGATATACACACACACACATACATATGGCTTTTCTACACACACACACACACACACACACACACACACACACACACACACACACACACACACACACACACACACACACACACACACACACACACACACACAGCCCTACCTGTACATAAGGCCTTTCTCCATCTTCAGGTAGGCGTCATCATTATACAGGTAGCGGAGATCAGCCTGGGTGCCCACGAGCACAATGGGTGTTGTGGGACAAAAGCGACGAATCTCTGGATACCAAATGGTTCGAACGTTGCGTAGAGAGCTCGGTCGTACCGTGCTGAAGCAGAGGAGGATCACGTCTGCCCTAAAACATACAAAATGGTAACAGATGTTAATGAAAACCACAATAACACTGGAAAAGAAAATCAATGTCAACTGAAAAAAAAACCCCATCAACTTTAAAAATAAACTAACGATCCATTCCCAGCTCCATCATCTTCTTCCATGTTGTCCATGTATAATGCTCTGGCACACACTGCGCAGGTAACATATGATGCTGCACAGTATAATGCTCTGGTACACACTGCGCAGGTAACATATGCTGCTGCACAGTATAATGCTCTGGCACACACTGCGCAGGTAACATATCCTGCTGCACAGTATAATGCTCTGGCACACACTGCGCAGGTAACATATGCTGCTGCACAGTATAATGCTCTGGCACACACTGCGCAGGTAACATATGCTGCTGCACAGTATAATGCTCTGGCACACACTGCGCAGGTAACATATGCTGCTGCACAGTATAATGCTCTGGCACACACTACACAGGTAACATATGCTGCTGCACAGTATAATGCTCTGGCACACACTGCGCAGGTAACATATGCTGCTGCACAGTATAATGCTCTGGCACACACTGCGCAGGTAACATATGCTGCTGCACAGTATAATGCTCTGGCACACACTGCGCAGGTAACATATGCTGCTGCACAGTATAATGCTCTGGCACACACTGCGCAGGTAACATATGCTGCTGCACAGTATAATGCTCTGGCACATACTGCGCAGGTAACATATGCTGCTGCACAGTATAACGCTCTGGCACACACTGCGCAGGTGACATATGCTGCTGCACAGTATAACGCTCTGGCACACACTGCGCAGGTGACATATGCTGCTGCACAGTATAACGCTCTGGTACACACTGCGCAGGTAACATGCTGCTGCACAGTATAATGCTCTGGTACACACTGCGCAGGTAACATATGCTGCTGCACAGTATAATGCCCTGGCACACACTGCGCAGGTAACATATGCTGCTGCACAGTCTGCATACCGTGTCATTATTATTATTATTACTATTATTGTTATCACCACCATCATCATCATCATTATTCTTATTATAATACTACTATCATCATTACTATCATTATTAACGGTGGTTTCAGCACAGACAACTGCTCAGATCCATATCATGGCTATGACCATCTCAAACAAAACACACATGTAATAGATCCATATCATGGCTATGACCATCTCAAACAAAACACACATCTAATAGATCCATATCAGGGCTATGACCATCTCAAACAAAACACACATCCAATAGATCCATATCAGGGCTATGACCATCTCAAACACAACACACATCTAATAGATCCATATCAGGGCTATGACCATCTCAAACAAAACACACATGTAATAGATCCATATCAGGGCTATGACCATCTCAAACAAAACACACATGTAATAGATCCATATCAGGGCTATGACCATCTCAAACAAAACACACATGTAATAGATCCATATCAGGGCTATGACCATCTCAAACACAACACACATCTAATAGATCCATATCAGGGCTATGACCATCTCAAACAAAACACACATGTAATAGATCCATATCAGGGCTATGACCATCTCAAACAAAACACATGTAATAGATCCATATCAGGGCTATGACCATCTCAAACAAAACACACATCCAATAGATCCATATCAGGGCTATGACCATCTCAAACAAAACACACATGTAATAGATCCATATCAGGGCTATGACCATCTCAAACACAACACACATCTAATAGATCCATATCAGGGCTATGACCATCTCAAACAAAACACACATGTAATAGATCCATATCAGGGCTATGACCATCTCAAACAAAACACACATCTAATAGATCCATATCATGGCTATGACCATCTGAAACACAACACACATCTAATCATGTCGATGATCCTAGAAAAAGAGAACACCTGGACAAGAATATACACACGGCACTGCATTCAAATAAATAATATAAAGATACGCCCCCGGCTGTTGGCCATTTTACCAAAGTTATCACCAGGAGGACTAACAATACAACACAAAACCAAACACAAAAGTATAAACATAACTAAGTGCACAAAAACATACATATACCTATAGGTGGGTGGGTGAATTACTGTTCCGTCTTTGACCTGTCTGGCTTGGGCCAAAAAAAAGGGCAGAATGGTTCAGACGTTCGCCTGCCAATAACTAAACTCGAGGTTCCAGGGTTTGTTTCCCTTAGAGGCCTCGACTTTTCTCCTCAGTTTGGCCAGAAAATTGAAGTGAACGTCTCGTCGTTTGGAAGGGGATGAAAAACAAGTCAGTCCCATGCGCCTTTTGACAAATGCAAAACCCATGAAGAACAGGGCATTCATCCAGCTGCCCTGGTACAAAACTATCAGACAGATAGGCTCATTTCCACTCCCTCCTCTTCAAGCCAAATCAGCCTTCTTGTCTTTCTACAGTCTTGCTACAAACACCCAACCAACCAACCAACCAGCCAACCAACCAAAATCCCAGAAAAAGAGAATATGTATGTGTAACAGACAAGATGACAACTTGGGTCAAGGATCATTTGTTGAACTGGCTTGAGCGTACTCCAGCTCAGCATCTTTTGTGTGTGTGTGTGTGTGTGTGTGTGTGTGTGTGTGTGTGTGTGTGTGTGTGTGTGTGTGTGTGTGTGTGTGTGTGTGTGTGTGTGTGTCTGTGTCTGTGTGTGTGTGTGTGTGTGTGTGTCCGTGTCTGTATGTTCGTGTCGTCCATGCACGTGTCGATCAGTACAATCATTGACTCACCCCCTGTAAGCAAAGCCCCGGTCCTTGTCATGGTAGCCGAAAGTGTCCCATAGTCGTAAGGACACCTGTATTCCGTCCACCTCACACCATGACCGTTCCAACACCTGGAACACAGGTAACAATGCCATCGTCAGTAGAGCTTGTTTGTTTTTAATGTCTTGCGCCTGTCTTGTCTTGTCTTGTATCAAATACGCGTTCTTATTCTTCTTTTGTGTTTTTTCTGGTTCCTGTTTGCTTGAACGCGGGCAGCCAAACTTGTTTTAGATTTTGTCTTTGATGTGTTTTGATGTGCTGTTAATGACACCTGGATTCCAAATGACCGTCATAGTATCTCAAACAAAGATCATCATCATCATCATCATCATCATCTTAACATCATCACTATTGTTATCATGGTTAAAGAAAGTGTCCTACAGTCTTAAGGACACTGGATTCCATTTGCTGACTGTTACAATTAGTTTTGTTCAAAGCCCAGCCGACTACGTACAGTCACATCAGGGCTGTAACCATCTCAAAACATACACAATACCTCAACTGGAAAAAATGTTTACAAGAATTAAGTACACATATCAGTGCATTCACGCACATAATCTACGGATATGCCCCTGGTGTTGGCCACTTTGTCCAATTTGTCACACAGGAGATTAAAAAAAAACGAAACAAACCTGAAACAAATTTAAACATAAAGAACACTATAACATATAAAACTGGTATAAATTACTGAAAATGTTCCTACACATCACATTTTCCTAAGAGCCAAAAATGCAGTCAATACATGTTCCAAATCATCAATCCTAATCTAACAGAAACTATGTAAGACTTTACCTAACACACAGGTGAATGGACCAGCAAGGCAGGATATGATAGGAAGAAATGACAGAAAGCAAAGGAACAAGGCAGAAACAAAGACAGTGACAGAAATATTTCTAGCACAGATTTTCCAGATGATGGGGATATAATTTATATTGAAACATCCTCCCCCCCCCCCCCCCATCCCTATAGTTTCCATCTTGTTTAAACCATCAAACCATGACTACTACACGACATGCAAAGCTGTGACCATCAGTGTAATTATTATCATCATCATCATCATCATCATCATCATCATCATCATCATCATCATCATCATCAAAACACAACACACACATGTAAACACATCCATGACCCTGGAAACCCTCTGGCACTAGCCTTCCTCCCCACTTGTCGCCGGGGGGGGGGGTCGGGGGGGGTTTAAAACATAACTAAGTACACAAAAATACATATAAAAACTGGTCAACAAAGCCTGAAATTGCCACTATGTAGTTCATACTGTTATTAAGCAGTTCACACATTTCATCACAGTTAAAAACACGTGCACATGCACACACATATACAGAGAGGGGGGGGGGAGAAGACAGAAAATATGGACAGAAAAGAGAGAGAGAGAGAGAGAGAGAGAGAGAGAGAGAGAGAGAAGGACGGTCAGTCTGATCAGAACGAAATCACAGACACAGAGTGTCATATCGAGAAGTGTGGGAAGAATGACAGGTCGTGGATAAACACCACACAGCCGAATGTCAACGACAGAACAAAGAGCCGTAAAGCAGCCATCAAATGCACAGACCACTGGTCCTGTGTGAAGACCAAAGCCCGGTACATCCACTGTGTGTTTTGATCAAAGGGTCATGTATACCAGCAGTGGTTTCTCTTAGTGGTGGAAGGTCAGATCGCCCATAATGATAACTTAATCCTTTTGACTCCCTCACCCTGTCCGTCAGCCATGACAGCAAAGCAAAAAATTAACCCTTTCACTCCCTCACTCTATCCCCCCGCTTCCTGCTTCCATGCGCGCCAAAAGACGAGTTATATGTTTCGTCCATGTGTGGCAAATACCATTATATGTTTCGTCCATGTGTGGCAAAATACCATTATATGTTTCGTCCATGTATGGCAAAATACCATTATATGTTTCGTTCATGTGTGGCAAAATACCATTATATGTTTCGTTCATGTGTGGCAAAATACGATTATATGTTTCGTCCATGTGTGCCAAAATACGGGTCATGTTTTGTCCATGTGTGCCAAAATATCAGTTATCTTTTGTTCATATGTGCCAAAATACCAGTTATATGTTTTGTCCATGTGCGGAAAAATATGGTTATGTTTTGTCCATGTGTGCCAAAATACGGTTATATCTTCTGTCCATGTGTGCCAAAATACGGTTATATCTTCTGTCCATGTGCGCCAAAATATGGTTACATGTTTTGTTCAGGTTTCGTCCATGTGTGTCAAAATATGGCATTCCACAAAAACAGCAATAAAAACTTCACAACAGAGAGATGACCCCAGTCCCAACACTCCCCTCCCCCCACACACATACACCCCCCAAAAAAAACAAAAAAAACAAAACTATGCACCTGACGAGTTGATACACGAGATAACATGCTGACAACAGATTTGTGTAAATCACACACACACACACACACACACACACACACACACACACACACACACACACACACACACACACACACACACACACACACACCACAGAGGCATTCATGACCTTACCTCCAAAAAACAATTGTTCCCCCCGTTATAAATGTCGCCTATGTCTTGGAATGTTGATAAATCACGGCCACAGTCACACACACACACAAACACACACACACACACACACACACACACACACACACACACACACACACACACACACACACACACACACACACCACACGCACACGCACACACATATACACACACTAAAGCATGACCCCCTACTCAGCCCAAAAAACGTAAATAATCCACCATACATATTAAAATTCGTGGAATGCTGATGAATAACACACACACACACACCACCACCACCACCACCACCACCATCATCATGCGCCCTGCCGCATGGCGTTGGCGATCATGGCCCTCCACACGAATCTATCCCCTGTCGCTGCAAGTACATCTCCCACCCTCTCTGTCTTCAGGTAGCCTGAAAGTCCATCCAATATTTTCTCCTTGGGTCTACCTGGTGTTCTCTTTCCCTCCAGCTTTCCTGTTGTGATCAGGTGCTCTACTTCCCCTTTCCTCATAAAATGGCCTATAAATGTTGCCTGTCTTTTCCTAATCTTTATTAATGATCTTCTTGTGTCTGCCTCCTTCAAGACTGTCTCGTTTGTTTTCTTTGCTGTCCATGCAACTCTCAACATTCTTCTTAGAAACCACATTTCTGTTGCCTCCATTTTGTTCTGACTTTTGCGTGTTGACTGTCCACGCCTCACAACCGTACAACAGTATAGATTCTATATAACATTCCAGAACTCGCTTCCTGATTTTAATTGACAGGCATTTGTTGGTAAGAACGCTTTTCATCTTCTTGAATGCTGTTTTGGCTTGGCCTTTTCTGCTGGCTATTTCTGATGTGCACCTACCGTCTGGTGAGATGACCGTTCCGAGATATTAAAACTTATCAACCTGTCTCAATGTTGTGCCATTTGACGTTATTTTGCATGAGGGGATTTCTTGTTTTATTTTACTGTTTATCATCACTTCCTTCTCCTTGATATTTAGCTTCAGCCTTTATTTTTGCTTTCTATTTCTATCATATTCACACATACACACACTAAAGCATGACCCTACTTGGCCATTCCCCTTAAAAAAAACGAAGGAAACAAAAAAACAATCCACCCTACATTAAAATTCATGGAATGCTGATGAATGAATTACACATATACTCACACACACAGTGGGAGGGAGGGAGGGAGGGAGGGAAAGACAGACAAGAGAGACACACACATGCACAACCACACACTCATCTAATACCACTTACAGCGAAAAGATGATGACAGAACACATGAACAATCACCATGCACACACACACACACACACACACACACACACATACACACACACACACACACACACACACACACACACACACACACACACACACACACACACACAACATGACGCGTCTCTTAAAAAATAACACTGATAAATTAACACAGGTCGTGGATGCGCTGGAATGCTGATAAATTACGGCCACCGACTGTCACGTATACACACACGCATATACACACACGTGCACGCATGCACACACACACACACGAAGGCATGACCTTACTCTAAAAAAACAACAACAACAACAACAACAAAACAAACATTTACCTATGTACCCCTGATACATTAACATGCCTCAAAAACGTGTCGGAATGCTGATAAATCACGCACACTGTCACAGCCCTCACGCAGACCCAGGCCACCACGCCAACAGGTAAATTCATTGACACCCCCTCCCCCAACACACACACACACACACGCACACGCACACACACACGCACGCACGCACGAACGCGCGCGCGCGACAAAAATGACACAAAAACTAAAGACAAACCACAACAAAAAACAAAAAAACGTTCTTGAAAAAAAAAAAACGGAAAAAAAAACGAAAAAGAAAGAAAAAGAAAAGAAAAAAAAAACGAGTCAAGCCAACAATGTCGAATCGCTATGAGGCCATTCAACTGAGGAGACTGAACTGCTGGCATGTGTGTGTGAGTGTGTGTGTGAGTGTGAGTGTGAGTGTGAGTGTGAGTGTGTGTGTGTGTGTGTGTGCGCGCGCGCGCGTGCGTGTGTGTGTGTGTGTGTGAGCCCCCTAAATGGGAGTGGGGGGGGAGAGGCGGAGGAGGGGGTTTGGAGGACTGTTTTCCTATGGAATGTAATTGTTGTCACTGCACAGCGCCACCCCTTTGTCGAAATGGATTTACCGTGCATTAATCGTAATCTTCTCTCTGAAGGGAGATAAGCCTGCAGCGGATCCAGGTACCCAACAAGATTCTCTCCCCTAGATGCACTCAAACTTGTTCCCATGTCACTTACGTTCTCGCTAAAACACCGTGAGAAGAAGAGGAAGAAAAAAAAAAAAGCTGGTGGACAGGGCGAGGGAGAGTCAGAGGCTCCAGTCACACTTTGACCTCCCCACCCTATCCATCAGCTGCCTGATCGTTCATGATACCAATCAAAAAAAAAACCCCACCCCTTTGATTTCCTTACCCTGTGTACCAGCTTTCTGAATTGTCAGCCATGATAGCAAGACAAAAACTTAACCCTATCCACGAAGCAAAAAATCTAACCTGGAAATTCATACAAGCTCTCTCTCTCTCTCTCTCTCTCTTTCCAATATCTATTCCATTGAAAAACAATTTCCTCTCTCTCTCTTTCTCTCTCTCGTGGCTGATAATATATATGCAGGAAGCAGGTGGATAGGGTGAGGTAATGAAAGGCTCAGATTTTGGTTTACTATCATGCTAATAATGCAGAAAGTTGGTGGACAGGGTGAGGGAATTAAGGCCAACAGTAAGAGGGGAACAGAGGATGTGGGGGGGGGGGGGGGGGGCGAGTTAATAAATTTCGGACCAGACTGACGGCTGTCTTGTCAATGAAGCGTTAGCCTCGTGAAGGACACTGGAATGTTTAGTTGGAATGTAACCTGGAAATTCATAAAGCGCTCTCTCACTCTCTCTCTCTACCTCCCTCACACACACACACACACACACACACACACACACACACACACACACACACACACACACACACCACACACACACACACACACATATTCTCATTGTGGACTTGACACGATTTAGTTAAAACGTGACCTTGAAATCCACACAGGCATGCATGAGTGTACACACACATACACACACACTTGTAAATCACATTTTGATGCGTTCCAAATGAATGAACGTATTCAGTTATTAAAATGTGGCTGGAAAATTCATGCATGTGCACACGCTCAAAGACACACACACATCCGCATGCGCACACATAAAACACATGCCTGCATACTCGCTCGCTCACACTCGCACACACACGCACATAAACACACACACACTCACCCATGAATGCATGTACACACACACACACACACGCACACAAGCAAGCGCGCACGTACACACACACACTCACCCATGAATGCATGTACACACACACACACACACACACACACATACACACACACACACACACACACGCAAACACGCTCAAACACTTGCGTTCTCCTCCTCTCTCTGTCGTTTTAATATGCAGCAGATATGATGGTTTATACGCCAATATCTGTACCATTGGAAAGCAGTTTATTTCATCCCCCTCCCCCTTATAACAGTTTTATTTCATTTCATTTCTCTCCACCCCCCCCCCTCTCTCTCTCCTCTCTCTGTGCACATGCACACGCTGGCATTTGTAGGTGACAGATTGGTTGTTTATAAAACCTTAGTACTTTCTCTCGTATGTCCAAAACGGTTCGTGCGTCAGGTGTGTGTGAGTGGGCAGAAGGCGGAGGGGGTTACGAGATGCAGGAAGGAGGTGGGGGTGGGGGAGCATGTTCATAAATTACAGGCCCATAACTTACCGAGAAACTGAACAGTTACTGGAAATGTAACCGTTGTTTACTTTGTTATGGTTTTGGAACATACTTTGTTAAAAACAAGACCTTGACATTGGCGTTTACATTGTATAACATTTCTCTCTCCCTCCCTCCCCCCTCTCTGTCTCCTTGACGTTTAAATACATAAGCCCCTCTCTCTCCTCTCCATCTTCTCTCTCCTCCTCTCTCTCTCTCTCCTCTCTCTCTCTCCTCTCTCTCTCTCTCTCTCTCTCTCCTCCCCCCGCCGAGACTTTTTATTATTATACACTTTAAAAACAAAAGGCAAATAAAAATTTGTCTCCTTCAGATTTACGTCTGCCAACAACTACCCAGTCGTTTTTATGAATCGGACAACAGATGGCTTCACAGCACTGGGCATGTTGACAATGTGTGTGTGTGTGTGTGTGTGTGTGTGTGTGTGTTGTGTGTGGTGTGTGTGTGTGTGTGTGTGTGTGTGTATGCATAAGTGTGTGTGTGTTTAAAAGGTATGCATAAGTGTGTGTGTGTTTTAAGTCGTGGAAGCACTCAAACGGTCAGCACACACTGAGCACCGCCACAGACATGATGGCTGAAGGAGGGTCGTGTGGACCTTGTCAAGTGGTAACTGTACACCACAAAAACCTTTCACCTCCTGCTAACAACCAGTGTCTCCACCACCACGGTCCTTGCCTCCTCTGTCTCTGTATGTTTGTGTGTGTGTGTATGTGTATCTGTCTCTCACGGTCTCTGTCTCTCTTTCTCTGCCTGCCTTCCTCTCTCCCCCTTTCCCTCTCCCCCTTTTTGTGTCCCTTCCTTTCTGCGTTTTTCTCTCGCTCTCTTTGCCTGCGTGTGTGTGTCTCTGTCTCTGCCTCTCCCCCATCTCTCTGCGAGCTACAGTTTTAAAAGAAAAAAGTCCCCAGGAAAAACAACAAACACCACCACCACCATCAATAACAAGGACACACGTTACAGCAAACCGAAAACGACAATTATAGCACACAAACACCAACACTCCCACCCACCCTCTCCCTAAAGTGAAGTATTGTTGTACAGCCACGTGACGAAACCATTATGCAACAGAAGGGTTGTACTTTGGTCATATACACTTCTCCAACTGGCTGCACAGAGGGGGGGAGAGAGAGAGAGGAAGAGAGTGGAGAGAGAGGAGAAGAGGCAGAGAGAGAAAGAGAAAGAGAAAAAGAAGAGGAGGAGAGGAGGGAGGAGGGAGGCAGGGTGAGAGAAAGAAAAAGAAAGAAGAGAGGAGACAGAGAGGGAAAGAAAAGAGAAGAGGGGAGACAGAGAGAGGGGAAAAAGAGGAGAGGAGTAAAGGGAGAGATGGCTACGAGCGCAGCAAGCAACTAAAACGCAAAACACAAAGGGCAAAAACTACAGAAAGGATACACAGACACCACCACACACCTTCCCCCAAACCATCAAAACCGGTGTAAGGTTACAGTGGATCCCCTTTGTGAACTGGGTGAGCAAATGTTTTGGGAAGATGTTCAAAAATCCCACGGTGCTGTAAAGGGTTGCCTCACTGCTGTTGTTGCCTAAAGACGAAAAAAGGATCGT
>JAPXFY010003608.1:15000-17500 GCA_030674185.1 Monoplex corrugatus | reverse complement strand
ATTTTTTGGGGTTTTTGGGGGGTTTTTTTTCGAGTGAAACCAAAAATTTGGGGGCCCAATTTCCCCTATGCCTCCCCCCAAAAACTGCCGGGAATTATCTGGCGACCCGGAACCCCTTTCACACCCCCATACACTGGCAACGTCTTTTTTAAGCATTGGGGGGGGGGAAAAAAGGGAAAGGGGTGGAGGGGGGGGGGAAGAAGAAAGGGAAAAAAACTTATGAACCACTTTAAACCCGGCTGGAAACCCTTAAAAATTGGAAAAACCCTTTCGATGGGCAAAAACCCAGGGGGGGGGTTTTTAATTCTGGGGACAGAGACGAAGGCGAGATAAAGATCTTTTGAAAAAATTTACTATTAAAATTTTCCCCTTTTTTTTTTTATTCTATCAACTCTCCCAACCCCCCAAAACCCCCCCTCCTACCCCCTGGGGGGCCCCGGGGTTTAGGGCCCGGATAAAAATTTTTTTTGATGATAGTGGGCCCTTTAAAAAAAAAGGGCCCTGTCTAAAACCTTGATGGAAAACCATAGCAAAATGGGGTTTATCATCCTCTCGACACCATTAAAAAGAAAAAAAAAGCCTGCTTCTGGGGCCATTAAGGTGGCAAAGAAAAAAAAGGGGACGAGGAAAAAAAAAAAAGGGGGGCAATAGGTAACCTTCCTTAGGCGATACCAAAGGGGGGGAAAAATGTCGATTGGGCATTCAAGAACAGGTTGCGGCAGTTTTTTTTTTTTTTTGGGGGGGGGGGGGGGGGGGGGGGGGGGGGGCCCATTTTGGGAAATTTCCCCACTGTAATGGAAAATTTACTTTAAAACAAACCCCCAAAAAACCCCCAAAAATCACCCAAATTTGGGGGTTTTTTTGGTGCATTTTCTGGCAAAAAGGGGAAAAAGCGATTTTTAAAAAGCAATTTTGGGAAACCCTTAGGCCTGTTTTTAGTAGTCTTGTGCCCTTTTGTTATGCTTGTATCTTTTTTCATTTGTTTTTAAAAAACCCTATGAAAAAATTTGGGGGGAAATGGTCCCCCCAGGAGCATATCTTTGGTTATGTGCACGAATACCCCAATACCTATGGGTCCACGGGGCCTTCCCCGTTTCTGGCCCCCTTTTCCTGGAAAAAATTTTCCCCTCTCAGTCCGGAGCAACCTACTTTTGTCCCTTTCAAGCCGCTCTCAAAACTCCCCTTTTTTTCTTCGGGGTTAAAAAAACCCGACCACTAAACCCCCCTTTCGCAGCCTGTCCCCCCCTGGGAAAGGGGAAAACACACTGTAATAAAAATTTGGGGAATTTTTCCCAGGCTCTCTAAAAATTTCCCCTTGCTTTTATTTTTTTTCCCCCAAATTTTACCCTTTGCGTGCGTGTGTTTTTGGTGTGTTGGGGTTGTTTGGGTGTGTGTGTTTTGTGTATGTGTGCGTCGTGGGGGTTTGCGGGGCGGGGTTGTGTGCGTGCGGGGTGTGTCTTTTTTTTACGCTTAGTTTTTTATTTTACAAAATTTTGCGCAAAATAAATATTTGAAAATTTTTTTTAAAAAAATTTTTATTTTTTTATTTTGCATTGTTAGTTACGATTTACTTTCCGGGGGCCTTTTTTTTTCCCCCAAATTGGGGGATGGTGTATTTTTTTTTAGATGGTTAAAACCCCCTTTTTAGCGGGTTGCGCAGTCGGGTTGGGTTTTAAACAACAATAACAGCAAAATTTAAAAGGGGATGCTGACGATGGGAAATTTAACCCCCCCTCCCCCCTCAGGAGTGCCGATGATCGACCCTTTCCCCCCCCCCAAAAACGGGGCTTGCTCATCGATCAGACAAGTCCCCCCCCGCAGGGGGCTTTTTAATCAATCAATCCCCCCCCCCCCCCCCCAAATCGGGTTTTCTCATCGATCAGATCATCCACCCCCACCCCCACCCCCAGGTCAAAAAAAATTTTTGGGGGCTATCGGACTCCGAGGGACAGAAGTTCCTTATCTCGCCTTTTGTCTTTTGGGGGCTCCTCAAAAAACCTTTTGGATTTTTTTCCCTCCCTTTTCACTACGGGGAGAGAATCACGCCTTCCCCTTTTTCCTCCTTCTTTTTCTGCTGGAGAAAATTTAATTTTTTTTTCACGAAGCTCTTGGGCTTAGTTTTTGGGGGTTTTTTTTTTTAAAACTTTGGGGACTCCACCGTCAGCTGGGGAAAAAAATTAAACCTTTTTTTTCTCTCACCGCTCTTTGCTTTCCCCCTTTTTTGTATATTATAGTAAAGTATATGTACATAAATACTCACACACACCACACACCCCCCTCACTCACCTCACTCACCACTCATACACACACACACCACCCACAACACCACACACCACACACACTCCTCACCACCACACACACCACAACCACACAAAAACACATCCTCTCTCACCCCTCTCCCTTTTTTTCATTTAAAAGGTTTTGTGTTTGGGTGGTTTTTTGTTTTTTATGTGTGGGGGGTTTTGTGTGTGGGGTGGTGTTGTGTGTGTTTTGGGTGTGG
>JAPXFY010003608.1:7500-10000 GCA_030674185.1 Monoplex corrugatus | reverse complement strand
GTCGTTTTATGTCACTATCAAAGACTGATATACTGCACGTGGAACCCTGACAAGACAACAGTCCGACGATCAAAGGTCAAGACACTTGACTGCCAGCAGTATTTTCCATCAGCACAAACATCCCAGCGAGGAGCCCAATATTCATAGAGATATGACGTCTTTTTAACCCTTTGACTCCGGCACCCTATCCACCAAATCTTAACAGAATCTTAACCCTTTGACTCCAGCACCCTATCCATCATCATCATCATCATCATCATGTGCCCTGCAGCATGGCGTTGGCGATCACTGGTAATCCATCGGTATCTATCCCTTGTTGCCGCAAGCACATCTTCCACCCTCTCTGTCTTCAGCCACCCTGCCAAGTCCGTTCAATATTTTTTTCCTGGGTCTACTACAGTACTAGTGCTTTCTTTCCCTCCAGCTTTCCTGTTGTGACCAGGTGCTCCAATTCCCCTTTCCTCATAAAATGGCCTATACATGTTGCCTGTCTTTTCCTAATTTTCCTTATGAATGATCTTCTTGTGTCTGTCTCCATCAAGACTGTCTCGTTTGTTTTTCTCTGCTGTCCACGGAACTCTTAACATTCTTCTTAGAAACCACATCTCGGCTGCCTCAATCTTGTTCTGGCTTTGCATGTTGACTGTCCACGTCTCACAACCATTAGAAACCACATCTCGGCTGCCTCAATCTTGTTCTGGCTTTGCGTGTTGACTGTCCACGCATCACAACTGTATACCAGTATCGGTTCTCTATAACATTCAAGAACTCTCTTCCTGATGTTAACTGGTAGGCATTTGTTGGTATGAATGCTTTCCATCTTCTTGAATACTGTTTTGGCCAAGCCGATTCTGCTGGCTATTTCTGATGTGCATCTGCCGTCTGGTGAGATGATCGTTGCCAGATATTTAAACTTACCAACCTGTCTCAAGGTTGTGCCGTTTGCTGTTATTTTGAACCAAGCGCAAAATCTTAACCTTCTGACTCCCTCAACCTATGGACCAGCTGGTGGACAGAGTGAGGGAATCAAACGGTCACGGTTTTGTTGTTTGTTGTTGTTTTGCTAGCATGATTGACACTACATGATGCTGGTGGACACGGTGCTGGAGTCAAAGGATAACGCCCTATCGGTGTACTCAGCCCTGGGACACACCTGCTCCATACCGATAGGGCTGAGTGTACCGACCGATAGGACGTAAACAGACGTGGGATTTGCAATCAGAAAATCTGGAATGGTTCCTGGGTACCTCCCGCCTAGTTGGTAAAGGGATGGAGATTTTCCCTGATCTGAAAGCCGGCCTCAGTAGCTCAGTTCGTTGAGTGTCGGATTCACATGGTAATGGTTGTGAGTTCGAATCCTGGGGTGCACTACATTAAAACTCACTTAAAACTAAGTCTCAGCTCAACTCAACTCAACTAAACCAAAACAAAATGAAATGAAATGAATTAAAATGAAATAAAATAAAATACAATGAACTTAAAAGTTAAATAAAATAAAATGAATTAAATTAAACTAAACTAAACTAAAATAAATAGAATAAAAAGAACAAAAATAAAATGAAACAAAATAAATAAAACAAAATAAAACAAAATACAAAATCAACTAAGATAAAAAAAAAAAATTTTTAAATGAATAAAGACCACACCAAGCCAATGATATAACTACGAAAAAAAAACACCATCAAACACGATAAACAAATTACATGATGAGTCAATTAATAACAAAAAATACACACAACACAAAAATCCCTTCCAAAGCGTAATATAAAGGTAAAGACTGCCACATGACCCCGAGGTCATAAGAGAGTGATGTGGTAAAGACCTAAGGACTGTTCTTGGATCAACCGTAACAAGGATTGTTGAACACTCCATCCACTTCATCACCAGGGAATTAAAAAAAACAACAACATCAGAACTGAATACAGATCTATATAAAAAATATCTCAAGACACTAAAACAGATATAAAAACGGCCTAAATTACCTCAAACCGCTTTTGCACAACACATTTTCTAAGAGCCAAAAATGCACTCAGTAAATCTACCCAATTATCAGTCCTAAGAGAAAGTACGTAAGATTTTATCAAACACATACAGGTGAATGGACCAGCAAGGCATAAAATGATAAGAAGAAATGACAGAATGCAAAGAAACAAGGCAGAAACAGAGACAGTGACAGAAAAGAGGAAATTTCCAGCGCAGAATTTCCAGAAGCTGGGGACACTATTTATGCAGAACCAGCCCCCGGCATCCTCACATGTAGAGAGGGGAATAGGCCAATATGCAACATGTAAGCAAGCCTATGAAATAAAGGAACATTAAATTAATAACATCAAACAAGCCAATCAATAAATCAATCAATCAATCAGTAAAATCCATCCTTTCGAAGTTCACACTGCTTTAAAATTAAACGACGAACGTGAGAGCATGTTACTTGTTAGGTCTCTCTCTCTCTCTCTCTCTCTCTCTCTCTCTCTCTCTCTCCTCTCTCCTCTCCTCTCTC
>JAPXFY010003607.1:20000-21074 GCA_030674185.1 Monoplex corrugatus | reverse complement strand
GAAACATTCACATTTTTTCAAATCGGACCCTTAATGGGGATAAGTGTGACATTTTTCTTTTCTTGGAATTTCTTTATTTAAAAGGGGGGACTGTTTCAAATGGCCTGACCATTCTGTACAACTTTGAGAAGAAGAAAAAAAAGATGATAACAAGCCAAACCAAACCCAAAACAAAAAGATTAAACTAGAGTCACCAAACATAAATAAATGAAAATTTGTGATCTCTACGAAATGGATGTCAAAAGGAACCCATACTTTTTACAGAAGTTTCCCAGCAGTTCTGTTATTCCTCACTCCCTCCGATACCGGGTGCTTTTGCTTTTGAGAAAACACGAACAGTGATTTACAAACCCAGAGAAAAACAAACGCCATTTCCCTCTCCTCTCTCTCTCTTTCTTCTCTCTCCTCTGCTCTCATCCACACATCCCCTGACTCACCTTCCACCCTCACCATAGCATTCCCTTTCCTTTCAACCTCAGTTTTGAAAACACTGAACCTGCAAAACCCTATTTCCCAAAAGATGAACGTCTAAACATAAACTGCACACGTAGGCCTATTCCACAGGTGCGCGGGCGCAGGTGTGAGTGAATGCGTTGAATCTGTTTTACAGCCAAGAGAGAAGGGAGGAGAGAGAGAGAGAGAGGAGAGGAGAGAGAGGAGAGAAAAAAAAGGAGAGAGAGGGGAGACAGACAGACAGACAGAGAAGACAGAGACAGAGACAGATAAAGAGGGGGTGAAGGACAGAGAAAGAGACAAACTCTACAGATAGTGAAAAAGAAACAGATGGGGGGGGGGGGGGCAGCCAGAGACAAAAGACAGACAGAGACAGAGAGAGAAAACAGACAGACAGAAAAAAAACAGACAAAGACACTAGACAGTGCACAGAAGAGAAGAAGAAGAAGAAGAAGGCAGACAGAGAGAGAGAGACAACAGACAGACAGAAGCGGGCGGCAGGCGGGCAGGCAGAGCGAACAAACACACTAGACAGTGACAGAGAAGGGAGAATAAGAAGGCGGGAGGCGAATTGAGGGGGACAGACGAACAGACAGACAGAGACACGCAGACAGGACAGAG
>JAPXFY010003607.1:10000-12500 GCA_030674185.1 Monoplex corrugatus | reverse complement strand
CATAACCAAGGGTATTAAAACATATACAAAAACAGGCCTAAATTACCTTAAAGTTGTTCCGTATATTTCATTTCCCTACAGCCAAAAAGCATTAAATATTTTGTACCCAATTATGAATTCTAAGAGCAAGTATACGAAACTTCATTGAACACATACGGGTAAATGGACCAGCAAGGCAGAAAATGATAGGAAGAAATGACAGAAAGCTAAGGAGCTAGGCAGAGAAAAACACAGAGTCTGACAGAAAAGAGGAAATTTCTACCACAGAATTTCCAGGTGGGGATACTATTTATACTGAAAGAGCCCCAGGCATCCCCAAGGGGGAGGAAGGGTGTTCTGGGTGTTCAGTGACCAGTGAAGTCTGTTAGAAGACTTACCAGTGGTCCCTTTCCTTTTCCTCTTTTGTGTGTGTGTGTGTGTGTGTGTGTGTGTGTGTGTGTGTGTGTGTGTGTGTGTGTGTGTGTGTGTGTGTGTGTTTGTGTGTGTGTGTGTGTGTGTGTGTGTGTGTGTGTGTGTGTGTGTGTGTGTGTATGTGTGTGTATGTGTGTGTATGTATGAGCGTGTGTGAGCGTGTGTACGCGTGCCCAAGATATCTGTTTTCTCAGTTTCTCTTTCTGTAAATGCATGTGTGTAAGCATAAGACAAAGAGAGAGGAGAGGGCAGAGAGACTGAAAGAGAGATAGAGAGACACAGAGAGCTAGACTGAAAAATAATAAGATAAACGGAGATAGAGAGAGAGAGAGAGAGACAAACAGACAGACAGACAGACAGACAGATGAAGAGACAGAAAGACAAACAGACAGAGAGAGAGAGATACAAAGACAGAGGGGCAGAGAAGAAGAAAGAAAGAAAGAAAGAAAAGGGGGAGAGAGACAGAGACAGAGAGAAGTCGGCGGCTAGGTTGAGAGAGGGGAAGGGGAGAGAGAGAGAGGGAGAGAGAGAGAGAGAGAGAGAGAGAGAGAGAGAGAGAGAGAGAGAGAGAGAGAGAGATGCCTGCCCAAATCCAGTCCTTGTAGTGGAATTCCTCTCTGACATGTTGTACCGCTGTCCCGCCCATATTGTACGGTGATTGTTTTAACTGGTTGGTACCTTTGGCATCTTTTCTGTTTGGTTTTGATGCTCTCTCTCTCTCTCTTTCTTTTCCTGTCTCTGTGTCTGTCTGTCTCTCTGTCTGTCTGTCTCTCTCTCTCTCTCTCTTTCTTTTCCTGTCTCTGTGTCTGTCTGTCTGTCTCTCTCTCTCTCCACACACACACGTATGTATGTATGTATGTAGGCCTACGTATGTATGTATGTATGTATGTATGTATGTATGTATGTATGTATGTATGTATGTATATATATATATATATGTGTGTGTGTGTGTGTGTGTATACACACATATTATATACATTATATATATATACATACATCGTACATACACACACACACACATATATATATATATATATACATGTGTGTGTGTGTGTGTGTGTGTGTGTGTGTGTGTGTGTGTGTGTGTGTGTGTGTGTGTGTGTGTGTGTGTGGTGTGTGTGTGTGTGTGTGTGTGTGTGTGTGTGTAACCCATATGTCGAGTTCAATCCCAGCCCGCAACATCAAAACCTGTTCGCCCTCCCGTCTTAACCCTTTGACTGCCTCACCCTATTTACGAGCCTCCGGCAGGAAGCTGGTAGATAGGGTGAGGGAATCAAAGAGCTAAGTTTTTGCTTTGCTAGCATGATTGACAATGCAGGATGCTGGTAGACAGGGTGCGGGAGTCAAAGGGTTAATGTTTCTACCATTCTGGTGATGTCAGTCGAGTGCTTCCTAGGTCCCTGCTCTCCCGCCTCGTCACCCCCCCCCCCCACCATACACACACACTTCATTTCAAGATCTTGCAAACGTATGGTATTTGAACACACTCATGGAGTTTTGTCAGATAATTTGTTGGCAGAACGAAGCGCATATGGAACAGGACGAATGCCATGTGTCAGTCTTGAACAAACCCCCCAAACTCCATCTCTCAGAGTTCCAGCTTTCTTCCAGTAATTATTTCCTTCTTTCTTTTTGTCAGCACCTTTCTGTTTTTATGAAACACACTCTAAAACACCCTTGATCTTCATCTTCCAATTTCGCGTCTTCTCTGTTATCTCTTGGCTTCTGCAAATTATAAACTCTTGAAATATTGCCATCAATCAGATTTTAGTGAGTTTTTCACTCTCTTCTGTTTTCTTTCTTTTCTTTTTTCAAATTTTTCAAAGACGTGGGTTGGTGGTGAGGAGAGAGAGAGGGTAAATGAGTCATTGGAGAAATTATGTGAGCAAAGAGGCAACGATATGTAGGCCTATGTATGTGTGTACTCATGTGTGTGCGTGTGTGTACACAGTGATTGTGTACATGTGGTGTGTGTGTGTGTCTGTGTGTTTGTGAGTTGTTAAGTGCGCACGCGCGCGCGCGCGTGTGTGTTTGTTGTGTGAGAGAGAGAGAGAGTGTGTGTGTGTGTGTGTGTGTGTGTGTGTGTGTG
>JAPXFY010003607.1:0-2500 GCA_030674185.1 Monoplex corrugatus | reverse complement strand
TCTCTCACACACACACACACACACACACACACACACATACACACACACACACACACACACAGATAGAGAGACAGAGACAGAGACAGCCAGACAGACAGAGACAGAGAACAGGGAGGGGTGGGAAGAAAGTAGAGAAAACTAAATCTCAAAAACAAACAAGCAAACAGGGGAGGGTAGTAGTAATTAATGAGGAAAAGTGGCTGCCTGTAGAAATGGTCTCACACAAATTTATGCACAGAGGAACAGGTTCGCATTTTGAGCCACAAATAGACATTTATGTATGTGAACAGACGAGCAAAATAAAAACGTGAAAATGATGATTCACACAGATATTTGGGAACGAACGTACAAGTAGAAAGGCAGAGACAGAGGTGCGCAAACAGAGAGAGAGAGAGAGACAGAGACAGAGAGAGAGAGAATGAAAATGAGAGAGAATGAGAAAGGGAGACAGAATGAAAGAGAGAGAGAGAGAGAGAGAGAGAGAGAATGAGAGAGAGAGAATAAGAGAGAGAGGGGGGGAGAGAGAGAAAGAGAAGAACAAAGAGAGAGAAGGAGATGGGGAGAGAGAAAAGAGAGGAAAAGGCGGAGGAAGGGAGACACACAGGACAAAGAGCCACAACAAAATTCCAGCGAGAGAAACATTATGCCAAAGATATCAGTTCAAACCCTTCAGTTTGACAAATGGACCGCAGTGGCACAGGACGTCAAAAAAGGAATTCCACAAAGTGAAGGCTCAGCTGTGGACAAGAGCGCACGCGAGTACGCACGTGACTCAAACGCTCACGCATCCACGGAGTGGGTCGGGTTTGGAGTTCTCTGATTCGATCTTTTTTTCTGGGTTCAACGGGAGGCGTTGTACTTCAAGGCAGATGCTTAAAGGTTTAAGTGTATCAATGTGCAGTGCAATTCTTGAGAATCCGACAATAGCATCGGTATCTCACAGTGCTAGTCGTCATACTCAAAGTGGTAGGACTTTAAATTCCACAAAACAAACAAACAAACAAGTTTCAGTTTCAGTTTCTCAAGATGATGTCTCCGCGCTATGTATATGGTGATCACGGCACAAGCCTTAAGCCTGCACATAAACCCACGAGCCAGGTCCTGAGGCACCTACCTAGACTATGTTTTACCTTGTCTATATTTTATACTTGTTATGTTATCAGCCTACCGCTGGAAAAACTTGTTCTCAAGATGACGTCTCCGCGCTCGGAACGAATTCCTCCATATGCACTAACGTCACAGGTGCCATGTGTATGGTGATCACAGCACAAGCGTTATTAATTAAGCCTGCACATAAGCCCCTGAGCTGGCCAGGTCCTGAGGCCCTACCTAGTCCCTGTTTCACCTTGTCTATATTTTATTGTTGTTGTTTTTTATCAGCCAACCGCTGGAATAGTCTTGGTTACATGTAAATGACATGTGTATGTGTGTATCGTACCTTCAAAAAAAGGAAGATACATATAAAGTAAATAAATAAATAATCAAAGGTCTGAACAAATTACATGCGTGCATCGACCAGGACAACAAATGCCTATCAATTAACATCAGGAAGAGAGTTCTTGAATGTTATATAGAACCGATAATGTTATACGGTTGTGAGGCGCGGACAGTCAAGGAAAGCCAGAACAAGATTGAGGCAGCCGTGATGTGGTTTCTAAGAGGAAAGTTGAGAGTTCCATGGACAGCAAAGAAAACAAACGAGACAGTCTTGATGGAGGCAGACATAAGAAGATCATTCATAAGGAAGATTAGGAAAAGACAGGCAACATTTATAGGCCATTTTATGAGGAAAGGGGAATTAAAGCACCTGGTCACAACAGGAAAGCTGGAGGGAAAGAGAACACCAGGTAGACCCAGGGAAAAAATATTGGACGGACTTGCAGGGTGGCTGAGGACTGAGAGGATGGAAGATGTGTTTGCGGCAACAAGGGATAGATACATATGGAGGGCCATGATCGCCAACGTCATGCGGCAGGGCATTTGATGATGATGATGATGATGATGATGATGATGCATGATGATGATGGACCGGGAATCGAACCCGGGTCATCCGCGTGGCAGGCGAGTGTTCTACCACTAGACCACCGATGCTATGCTAAAGGGAGACGCAGTAAGGACAGCTGGCACCAGACGAGGTAGTCAAGTGGGAATCGGAAGTGCCTAGGTTCGATCCGTCTACCTCCGCCTGTTACTGTTATCGTTGTTTAAAGCCCAGCCGACTGTGCAGAGCCATATCAGGGTTATAACCGCTTCAAAACACACAAAACTTCAACAAGGAAAGAAAAATAAAATTAAATACACGTATCAGTGCATTCGCGCACACAATCTAAGGACATGCCCCTGGCATTGACCACTCCGTCCAATTCATCGCACAGGGGATTTAAAGGAAAACACGCCTGAATACAAATTTAAGCGTACATAAGGACACTAAAACATATATAAAAACGGGCATAAATTATTTACAATTGCTTTTTAGGTAAAACTGCTTTTCTGCTTTTTA
>JAPXFY010003606.1:0-21076 GCA_030674185.1 Monoplex corrugatus | reverse complement strand
AAGAAATGCTCAATCAACAAGAAAAGCTAAAATTGATGGAAAAGATCTAAGAATAATCAGAGATATGTACTGGGAACAAACAGCAGCAATGAGAATAGAAAAGGATACAAACTCTTTCCAAAATATCAAAAGAGGGGTCAGGCAGGGTTATGTTCTGTCACTAGATGTGATTTCGTTGTACAGTGAGAAAACCAGAAGAATGCCCTGGGATAAAGGTTGGAGGAAAGGTGATAACCAATATCTGTTACGCAGATGACACCATACTAATTCCAGAAAATGAAAGGGACCTACAAAAGCTCGTGAATATAACAAAAATGAAAGCAAAACTAAGGGCCGGAGCTAAACAGCATGAAAGCTGAACTCATGACAAAGCAACAACAACAAAAAACAAAAAAACAAAAACAACAAAAAATCCCGTCATGCAAAATAACAGCAAACAGCACATCAGAAATTACCAACAGAATCGCGGCCAAGCCAAAACAGCATTCAAGAAGATGAAAAGAGTTCTTACCAACAAAAGCCTATCAAATAACATCAAGAAGAGAGTTCTTGAATGTTATTTAGAACCGATACTGTTATATGGTTTTGAAGTGTGGACAGTCAACATGCACAGCCAGAACAAGATTGAGGCAGTCAAAACGTGTTTTTTTAGAATGAATGTTGAGAATTCCATGGACAGCAAAGAAAACAAATGAGTCTTAATGGAGGCAGACACAAGAAGATCCTTGATAAAGAAGATTTGGAAAAGACAAGCAAAATGTATAAGACATTTTCTGACGATAGAGGAATTAGAGCATCTGGTCACAACATGAAAGCTGGAGGGAAAGGGAACACCTGGTGACCCAGGGAGAGAATATTGAACGGACTTGCAGGGTTGCTGAGGACAGAGAGGTTGGAAGATGTGCTTGAGGCGACAAGGCATAGATTCATATGGAGGTCCTTGATCGCCAATGCCATGGAGTAAGGCACATGATGATGTTGATGATGATGATACAAATATACATATACATATATATACATATACATAGATACATCTCTCTCTCTCTCTCTCTCTCTCTCTCTCTCTCTCTCTCTCTCTCTCTCTTTCTCTCAATATATATATTTATGTATATATATGCATATGTATATGTATATGTATAATATATATATAGATAGATAAAGATCGATAGACAGATGTACACACAGACGCACACACACACACACACACACACACACACACACACACACACACACACATACACACATATATATATATATATATGTGTATGTGTGTGTGTGTGTGTGTGTGTGTGTGTGTGTGTGTGTGTGTGCGTCTGTGTGTAGGTGTGTATGTGTGTGTGTACGTGTATGTGTGTGTGAGTGTGTATATATGTATGTATGTATGTATGTATGTATGTATGTATGTATGCATGTGTGTATGTATGTATGTATGTATGTATGTATGTGTGTATGTGTGTGTGTGTGTGTGTTTGTGTGTGTGTCATGCTTGTGTTTGTATAAGTATTGGTGTGTGTGTGTGTGCATGTGTGTGTGTGTATATGTATGTATGTATGTATGTCTGTCTGTATGCATGTATGTATGCATGTATGTATGTATGTATGTATGTGTCTATGTAGGTATATGCACGTATGAGTGCGTGTATGCGAACGTGCGCATGGAAGTATGCGTATGTATGTATGTGTGTGGGCATGCATTTGTTTGTGTGTGTGTATGTATACTCCTAATCATAATTTAAGGGCCACTTCTTCCTTCCTCTCTAATTTTAAGTTGAAATAATTGACAATGTTTAGAATTGATTCTATGTTTTATTTCATCATTTCCACACCTGTTTTGGAAAAAGAAATTAGCACAATGACCCATTAGTGAACAGCACATGCATTTAAAGGAACATCCCCCCCTTTTCAAAAAACAGAAAGTGTCAGATTTGGCCAATCTGTTTTCAATATCGCGTGTGTCCGCCCCGAGCCTGGATGCATGCTTCACAGCGCCGATGCATCGACCCCACAAGGGTACGGAGTGTGTCCTGAGGGATGGCCGCCCACTCGATCTGCAGGATGTCGACCAGCCTGGCCAGGGTGCCCGGTGGGGGGTGGTTGTCCCTGATGCGCCTCCCGAGCACATCCCAGAGGTGTTCAATTGGGTTCAGGTCAGGTGAGCACGCTGGCCAGGCCATACGGACGACTTCATGCTGCTCCCGGAAGTCGGTCACAAGGCGTGCTCGATGCGCAGGTGCATTGTCGTCCTGGAAGATGGCGCCTTGACCAAGGTCCACAAGCGCAGGCAGTGCCACGGCCGCCAGAACCTCGTCCCGGTACCGGACCCCGTTCAGGATGCCGTCAATGGGGAGCAGGGGGGTCCGGGTACCACGGCTCATGCCACCCCACACCATCACCGACCCGCCGCCGTACCGGTTATGCTCTTGGACAGTGGCGTCAGCGAACCTCTCCCCTTGACGTCGCCACACCCGAGCCCGGCCATCGTTAAAGGTCAGGGTGAACCTGGACTCATCCGAAAACAAGACCCGGGCCCACTGTTGCCTTGTCCAGGTCACGTGCTCCCTGGCCCAGGTCATGCGGCGCACTCTGTTGACCGGTGACAGCACGGGTCGGACGGCCGGTCTCCGTGACCTCAAGTTTGCCTCATGTAGCCGTCTTCTCACCATGCTGCAGCTGATGTTAGCACCTGTTGCGTCCCTCAGCTGACCCCTCAAGGTCACCGCAGTGGATGCCCTTTCCCTCAGGATGGAGAGGGCAAGGTAGCGGTCTTGCTGTCTTGTCGTTACTCTGGGTCGACCCGTGTGACGCCTTTCCTGGACTGCTCCAGTCTCATTGAAGCGCTCCAGCAGTCTCTGGATTGTGGAATGCGACACTTCAAGTCGTCTAGCAACTTCCCGCTGCGCTAGGCCTTCATCAAGCAGAGGGAGGGCTCTCCCCCGCTGCTCATCCGTCATCCGTCGTCTTGCAAGCATGGTTAAAACGAACCAAGAACGGGTCCTTTTTATCCTCGTCTGCGGGCAACTTTGGCTGGAGTAGTGTTCAAAAAGGGCTTGCCTTGCACGTGCAAAGCGAATTTTGTCGCTACCTTGCCTGCGTCGTCAGAGAGACCCTGCTGAAGATTCGACAATTTCGTGTGGAAATTGTCTTCCTTGGGCCGCCCATTGCAAATCGGCAAATCCCCAAACACGTGCCAAAAGGAAACTGCAATGTTGTCTGAGCTCTTATCCATTCAGTTACGGCAACGAATTGGAGAAAAGAGTAAGAGAAAATAGGTTATTTCTCCTTTCAAAAATTGACTCAAAAACGTTCCTGGCCCTTCAATAATGACGTGTAGTATATATGTGTGCTTGCCTGCATGTGAATGCAGGTATGTATATCTATGCATGGGTGTGTGTGCATGTATATGTGTATGCAAATGTATGTGTGTGATTTTATGACTAACAAAATCGACGAAGAAACACACATCATTCGCCAAGTCATCTTATATGTCACGATTCATACAAAAGGAAACCATAGACTCTGTAAAAACGTTTTGAAACGCCTTGTGATTTATTCTGTCCACAAAACATGCTTCATTCTGTGACATCAGATGAACACAGCGTGGATCAGATCATTGAAGAATGGACACTGGAGGAGACATCGTACAGCCGTTTAGTATATTCCCTTTTCTGAAACAGAATTAGCGGAGAACATTATCAGTTTTTCTTGTGTGTTTGTTTGTTTTGTGAGATGTCAGTTATTGTCAACTGTGTTCTGTTAAGTAGAGTTGACATGAAACATCCTTTACATATTCCTGTAGAGAGGAAGAGAATGTTTGCTTTGAGTTTTTAGCATTAGTGTCCTTTGTCTCAAATACATCATCATCATATACCATGCCGTATGGCGTTGGCAATCATGGCCCTTCATACATATTCTGTCACTTCAAGCAATTCTCCCACAATCTGTGTCTTCATCCACTCCTCAAGTCCGTTCAATATTTTCTCCCTGGGTCTACCTAGTGCTCTTTTTCCTTCAAGCAATCCTTCTGTGACTAGTTGCTCAATTTCTCTTGCTAAATAAAATATCCTATTGATGTTGCTTGTCTTTTCTTAATCTTGTTCATGAATATTCGTTTTGTGTTTGCCTCTTTCAAGGCTATTTCATTTTTTTCTTTGCTTTCCATGGAACTCTTAACATTCTTCTTAGAAACCACATTTCAGCTGCTTCAATCTAGTTTTCACTTTGCGTGTTGATCTTCCATGCTTCACATCTGTACAATTGGAACAAAAATCACTTTCACGATCTTCGGTTCTGTTAGAACGAATAAATGATTGCATGAAGAGAGGAACGAATTAACAAAAGAAAGAGAGACTACAGAAGTTGTAACAATTTTTAAAGATACATTTTCTACATTATATTTTCTGAAACCATGACACTCTAGAAAATCACCAATCATTGTGACAACGCATTACTAACTAGATGTTTGGTTCAAACTCCCGTCAGTTTCAAAACACACACACACAAATAACAAAGAGTTTTCACCCAGAATGGCTGATAACCTGATCTGAACATGTTATGGGCTTATTACATTGACTGGAACCATACAGTTGAGGCTCATCATCTTTCAGAGGATCCAATATCATTCAATCTGTTTCTGAAAGGAACATAGAGTGCACGTCTGTCATGCAATTCTCAATTCCAAACGGAGTCCTGTGACATAATTATTCATTATCATCCACATTCTTATAGTCACAGCATTGGGAAAACTTGTCCCAGATTCTCTGGTACTTATACCCTGTTGTCATGTGACTTTAGTTTCAATGTGTGAGAATTAACGCATTTAAGCTGAACAGTTTGGGTTTGATAAAAACTCTCTCTGTCTCTCTCCCTGTTTCAGTCTCTGTCTCTTTCTTTCTCTCTCTGCGTCTCTCTCTCTCTCTCTCTCTCTCTCTCTCTCTCTCTCTCTCTCTCTCTCTTTCTCTCTCCCTCTTTTTTTTCTCTTTTCTCTCTCTGTCTCTTTCTCTATCTGTCTCTCTTCTCGGTCTCTGCCTTTCTGTCTGTCTGTCTGTCTGTCTGTCTGTCTTTCTGTCTCAGTACTACTGACACTCCAGTTGTTGTTATTTTGATATCTTTATATTATCATAGTTCATGTGTATGAATATAGAACATTTATGAGCATTAGCGTGCACTTGCATTTTTCTCCACACACACAACCACATTCTCTGTCAAACTGCTTTAATCTACTCACAGTACAATTTTTTTCTCAGCAAAATTGTTTACATTTTTCCTACACAAAATTTTGATATGTAGAATATAATTCACACCCCTCCATAAAAGGCTATGGTCTAAATGAATAAATCACCTGAAGCGATCTGATAAATGTACTCACTGCCCAAGCCAATTCCACCAAGTCCAAGTCCGCCAATTCCGCCGAGTCCAAGTCCGCCAAGTCCGCCAAGTCCACCAAGTCCAAGTCCACCAAGTCCAAGTCCACCAAGTCCACCAAGTCTGCCAAGTCCAAGTCCGCCAAGTCCGCCAAGTCCACCATATAGACCTAATCCACCTAATCCACCTAATCCACCTAATCCACTTAATCCACCCAATCCACCAAGAAGAGCCCCGGGGTAATAGCTGCCGTAGTAACCACCAAACTTGTTAACGCTCTTAAGGATTCCAGTAACACCGCTAGTGCCACCATATACTCCTTTGACCACAGGAAGAGCGACGCCTTTGACCAAAGAAAGACCATCAGCGGATGACAGGGCCACCAAGGCACACAGGATAGCTGCAACAACTGCGACCTTCATGATGAAAGTTCTGCACACAGAAAATCAGGACGAGGGCGTTAGTCACTCAACCACAGTGCAGTGTTTTTTTTCATTTTTTGAAATTCATGCATATTAATAAGAATGGGTCATGCAGCACTTGGGCAGCCCCTCTTTTTTCAGTGGAATGTCTGTGCTTGGCATGTTGCGTGGGAATTAGGTGGGTGATTATCTGGCTGGTGGTAAGGCATTGTTGCTCTTGGTCCAACCCAGCACCCTTGGGTCTTTCTTGATGACATGCATATTATTGATAGTGGTAATGATAATAATGATGATAATAATAAGTAACCAACATACAAAAACCTGACTAAACTCGCAGCCAGTCAGTAATAGTTATGGCCAAAAATAGCTGGATAAGCTTAACATTGGAAAAACTGAGGTCTTTCCATATTTCTAGTCCTTAACGTTTGTTCTTCAATTCACCAAAGTTTTATCAAAACTGAATTATAACTGACAGCACTGTTAACAGCAACTTTTCAATTTTGTATTCGAAATTTCATAAGTGTATTACTTTCCATGTCATAAATGCATTTACAACGTTTAAAACACATCTAAGAAAACATAACAGATAAATCAATTCATTTTTCAAGATTGAGAAAAAGAAAGGAAAAAAGAAAAAGAAAGAAAGAAAGAAAGAAAAAGAATAATAGATACATATAAGTAAAAACAAGCAGGACATTGCTCATAAATAAATGAAAGCATAAAGGTAGAAAGAAAGAAACAATGAAAGAAGCAATGAAACAAATAAAAATGGAAAGAAAAAAGAAAGAAAGTAGACAGCCAAATAGATAGCTAAATAGATAGCTAAATACATAGAACGATAGAAAGAAAGAAAGATAGATAGATAGATAGATAGATGATAGATAGATAGATAGATAGATAGATAGATAGATAGATAGATAGGTAGATAGATAGATAGAGAGACAGACAGACAGACAGACAGAGATAGACAGAAAAATAAAATGAAAGGTAGATATATAAACAGACAGACTGATAGATAGATAGATAGATAGATAGATAGATAGATAGATAGATAGATAGATAGATAGATATGATCGATTGATAGATAGATAGATAGACAGACAGACAGATAGATAGATAGATAGATAGATAGATACATAGATACATAGATACATAGATAGATAGACAGATAGCTACATACATAGACAGACAGATAGATAGATAGATAGATAGACAGATGGATAGATAGATAGTAGGACAGATGATAGCTAGCTAGTTACCTAGCTTCTTAGATAAAAAGGAAGACAGAAAGAAACAAAGAGAAGAAGGAAGGCAGAAATAAGAAAACGAGAAAGAACAAGAGAAAGAAAGACAGAAATAAAAACAAGAGACAGACTGAAAGAAAGAAAGAAAAGAAAGAAAACAGAACAGAGCAACTCACAAGAGATGAAGCTTCAGCAGAGAGCAGACAAGGACAGATCAGAATGGCTGATGCAAAGCAGACAATCAGATAATGCAGACGGCCGTTACCCAGGCCCTTATATATACACCTGGCTACCCCATCATAAGTACGATGGTCATCATGATTCTGTTACTGATGATGAATTTCACTGCCTGTTTTTACAGGTCACTTTTTTTTTTTCGTGCCACAGTGTCAGTTTAATTTTGGCATTTTTATTTTGTCATCAAAACAAAGATGGGAGGAGGATGTTCTGATACGTGTGTAGGTGTGGTGTGTGTGTGTGTGTGTGTGTGTGTGTGTGTGTGTGTGTGTGTGTGTGTGTGTGTGTGTGTGTGTGTGTGTGTGTGTTTGTGTGTGTCTATCTCTCAGTCTCTGTTTGTCTGTCTGTCTGTCTCTCTCTCTGTGTCTGTCTCTCTCTCTCTCCCTCTTTTCTCCCTCTCTCTCTCTCTCTCTCTGTCTCTGTTTCTCCCTCCCTCTCTCTCTCTGTCTCTCTCTGTCTCTCTGTCTCTGTCTCTCTCTCAAACGTCTGCAATGTATTGTACACGTGGGAGCAAAAGGGAAATTTCTTGCTGCAATTATGGCTATGTACAAGTCACTATTTTCGTGTATCAGTGTGAACAACGTATTCATCAATCAGTTAGCAAATCACACGGCCGACAAAGGCAAACATGGTATTCAGTTACTACCAGGTATTATGGAATTATTCATTTTACTTTTTGCAGATGATGTGGTGTTGTTTTCAACTACACCTAATGGTTTACAGAATCAAATGGATGTTCTATATTCGTGCTGTAACCACATGAAATTAACTGTAAATATTAATAAAACAAAGATTATGGTGTTTAGGAAAGGGGGTTTCCTGGGAAAGCAGGAGAAATGGTTCTTTGATGGAAATAGATTGGAGGTGGTGAACAGCTACTGTTATTTAGGCTTTAATTTTACAACAATGGTAAGTGTCAGAAAAGGTACTACACATTTAGCAACGAAAGGAAAGAAAGCAGTTATACAGCTCAACATGGCTTTTCAGAAATACAAGGAAATGACAATGGGGATTTTCTTTAAAATATTTGATGCGAAGATACAGCCCATACTATTATATGCATCTGAAGTCTGGGGATTAAACAGACTGCAGCACATTGAAAAGGTACATTTAATGGCAATCAAAAGATTTTTGGGTGTACCTGCAAGGACACCAAACACGATGGTATATGCTGATCTGGGAAGATGCCCTCTATATATAAATTCTAGTATTTCATGCTTAAGATATTGGTTTAAACTGTTACAAATGTATGTAGGAAGATTACCGCATAAAGCTTACTGTATGCTACTAGAACTAGACATAAATGGAAAGGACTGTTGGGTATCAGATGTAAGGAAAATCTTGTGCGAGACTGGATTTAACATCGTATGGATGCAGCAAGGAGTAGCAGATGTAAAAGCATTTTTAAACATCTTCAGACAAAGACTTGTTGACTTGTATGTCCAAGGATGGACTGGAGCAATCAGAGATCGTGAGAGATGTGGGAACTACAGATCTTTCAAAACAATTTTTGAAAAAGAAAAATATATTTCCAACATGGATACGTGAGTTGCTGTTACTCAGTTACGATTCAGTGTACTACCACTCAATAACAATACACATCGTTACAGTGAATGTGCGCACAAGAAAGCATGCCCATTTTGCAAGACACAAGTTGAAAATGAGCATCATTTTATATGAATGCCCTGTATACACAGATCTGAGAATGAAATTCCTAAAAGAATCAGTTAAAATACCACTCGGTACATTACTCCAAGCAATAAGTTCACACCACAAATACAATGTGTCCAGGTTTGTTTTTCATGCCATTAATAGACGAAAGAAAATAATGAATCTAAATTAACAGAAAACATAAAATTTGAAAAATGTCTTACCAACTGTCAACAGTATTATTGTGCTAAATGGATCGTAACCATTCAATATTGTATTATTAGAGTCAAGGGTTTGGATATTAACGTATGTGTTATTGTATATGTCATCATGTTCATACAGTTATTGAATACTCAAGGAGTACTCTCAAGTCCTGAGACATGATTATAGAACTGTTCAATCATTGATTTAATGCGACCTCACTCCACCTCCCTTCCTCCTCATATTGTATGATTTATTGTGACTTTAGGAAGGTACATGTCGAATGAGCTCAAATTCTGAGTCTCCCTACGATTAAAAGGTGACATAGGGTCCACGATTTGTTCATTTGGTTGATTAACTGTTATTTCTTTTTGTGATTATTTTGACGAAATTCCGACTTGTGAATTATCATTTGGATGACAGATTGATTGTTTAATTGAAAGCCATTATTTCATTGGGTGACTTATTACCAAACTGACCTGTTGTTTGCTGATTGAGTGAATGTTTCATTGTTGATTGATGGCTTGTTGATAGATGGACTATGTCAGTGAGTAATGGATATTGACTTGTGGAGTGTTGGGTTTGTAAACTGTATAGATTTTGGCAGTAAATTGGATGATATTTTGATTTGTTGGATGATCGACTAACTGATGAATGATGGATTGATTGATTACTGATAGATTGGTTGATTGATTGGTTGGTTGGTTGATGGATTTATTGATTGATTGATTGATTAGATGATTGATTGACACATTCACTGGTTAATTAATTGATAAGTTAGATGCTTAATCAATTGATAAGTTAGATTTCACAATGTGGATGAGTCATTGGTTGATTGAGCTGGCCGGTGCTTATCATTTTGCTAAGTACTCCATTGATATCTGATGGACGATTATCATTTGGATAAGTAAATTCATTGATTTATATTTTACTAAGGAATGTATTGGTCATTGATTAATTGATCGGACGATCGATACATAGGAGGCTTTGTTTGATTATTTACCAATTTAACCAAGTGATTTGGCTGAGAGTTAATGCCAGTTGTTCTCTTTGATGATCAAACTGATGATCAGATGATTTTTTTGTCTATCTAACTGATGTATAGTTGTTTGAACTAAAAGACGTAATGTAAATCATAATTCTGATATTACGATTAAATATCTGCGATGCAATACAAAACGTAGAGATCTTTTGATTCTTTAATATAGTTGCGGTGATTATTGTGCAGTGTATATTTTTTTATATATATTTGTGTACATGTACATGCATACGTATTGTACTGGAATATATATGTGTGTTTTAATATGAAATATGTATGGACTTGTCAAAACCCGGATCCCTTCCCCCATTTCATCCATGCGTTTGTATTGTGGCCTAAGTTCTGTCTGTCTGTCTCTCTCTCTCTCTCTCTCTCTCTCTCTCTCTCTCTCTCTCTCTCTCTCTCTCTCTGTTTATGTGTGTGTGAGTGTGTGTGTGTGTGTGTTTCTCTATTTTTTCTCCTCTCTCTCTCTCTCTCTCTGTCTGTCTTTCTTCTTATATCTTTCTCTCTATCTCCGTCTCTGTCTCTGTCTCTTCTTCTCTCTGTCTGAATCTGTCTCTCTATCTCTCTCTCTCTCTCTTTCCCACACTCTCCCTCTCCCTCTCTCTCTTTCTCCCCTCTCTCTCTTTCTGTCTCTCGTCTCTCTCTCTCTCTCTGTCTCTCTCTCACTGTCTCACTCTCTCTCTCTTTCCTCTCTCTGTCTTTCTGTCTGTCTGTCTCTCTTTGTATCTCTCGCTCTGTCTGTCTCCCTCTGTCTGTCTGTCTGCCTGTCTTTTTCGCGTTTTTCTCTCTCTCTCTCTATGTCTCTGTCTCTGTCTCTGTCTCTCTCTCTCGCTCTCTCTCTCTCTCTCGCTCTCTCTCTCCCTCCCTCTGGTATTTTGATCATGACTAAGATTTTTTTACAGCTGAAAATAAACATAGTTGATTTATCATTAAGAAGTGAACTTTTAGTATCACCTGGGGAAATAAATTTATGCAAATACTGATACCAATAAAAGAAACAAAATTATCAAGCCATTCTGAGAGTCTGTCCTTTTATTACGCAAAAAAAATTTGACAGAAAATCTTGATGCTATATTTCTCAAGGTGACTATGACACCTCAAAGAAACACCAGATCGAACACAGCTTGATGATGAAATGTTAACAAGAAGAGATAGAGACATCTGTAAAATTAGAAACTGAATACTTTTCAGACATTCCTGAGAAAGTATTTCTCTTGTGTCTTTCTCAGAAAATGCTCAATCTAATCATGTGTTCTGGTCCATGTCATGCTGGCCTTGATACTCATAATTTTCAAACATATGTACTAGCAATTCCTCAACAGTCCACACTTTTGACCTGACTTTGGTAAAGATCAATTCAGAAACAGCTCAGAAAATTTTGCTCACCCAATTTTGTCACACGTACACACACATACTTAAACACAGACAAGCACACAGACCAACAGACACACACAGAGACACACAGATACACACACACGCACACACACATGCACACACTCACACTCAGACATACATACACACACATTAACATACAGTCACATATATACACAATCATACGCACACACACGCACGCACAAACACACACATATACACGAACACATGCACACACATACCTAGGCACAACTGAATTGAATTTAATGCAATACTCCTTCATCATACCATATTTGACAATTAAAATGTGCATATTCTGGAATGACATAAACAACATTTTTAAATTAAACGCATTGTACTCTGGGAGGTCACCTTTGTGCTCACCTTTCTTTTCCCTCATCCCATTTTCTACGCCACCTTAATGGCTACGGAAACTGACACGGTTTTTACAATACAATGACGATGATGTCGATGAGGATGACAAGCATGATGCTATAGAGTTCCATCTAAGATTGAGACTCCATGACAGACTGTACTCTACGCTTACTATCATAACATTTTTTGGTGTCAACCAGGAACGAGAGATACAAACACCTGCAGTGCTGGTCAGAAGATTTGAGCAACACCCTCAATGACGCATCCATGAAGTGGATGAGACTCGACTGTGTGGTCCCAGTCTTCCCAATGAGCCCATAGTACGCCTAAATCTGACGGCAGATGCACAACAGAAATAGCCGGCAGAATCGGCCAAGCCAAACCAGCATTCGGGAAGATGACAGGCATTCTTACCAACAAATGCCTATCAATTAACATCAGAAAGAGAGTTCTTGAATGTTATATAGAACCAATACTGTTGTATGGATGTGAGGCGTGGACAGTCAACAAACAAAGCCAGAACAAGATTGAGGCAGCCGAGATGTGGTTTCTAAGAAGAATGTTGAGAGTTCCATGGACAACAAAGAAAACAAACGAGACAGTCTTGATAGAGGCAGACACAAGTAGATCACTCATAAGGAAGATTAGGAAAAGACAGGCAACATTTATAGGCCATTCTATGAGGAAGGGAGATTTGGAGCACCTGGTCACAACGGGAAAGCTGGAGGGAAAGAGAGCATCGGGTAGACCCAGGGAGAAAATGCTGGACGGACTTGCAGAGTGGCTGGGGACGAGGGGGGTGGGAGAGGTGATAGGGGCAACGAGAGATAGAGACATATGGAGGTCCATAATCGCCAACGCCATGTGGCAGGGCACCTGATGATGATGATATGGAATCGTCCGAATATGTAAAGCCGTCTTCAGCAAAGCGAGTGTGAAAACAA
Organism: Monoplex corrugatus; assembly: GCA_030674185.1. Taxonomy (NCBI): domain Eukaryota; kingdom Metazoa; phylum Mollusca; class Gastropoda; order Littorinimorpha; family Ranellidae; genus Monoplex; species Monoplex corrugatus. The sequence goes on along the minus strand of JAPXFY010003606.1, from coordinate 8,230 downwards.
ACAAACAAATAAACAAACAAATGAACAAACAAACAAACAAAAACCAACAAACCAACAAACCAAAAACGAAAAAACAAGACGAGGGCATATGACTTATCCCAGCGTCAAAGCGCTTATTTTGAGCAAAGGACATGGAAACATAAAACGGACAAAGTTACAAGATTTCTATTAAAACACAGGCTAAACTAAGAACTAGTTACCCATGGTAAGGTTGTTTTCAGCGCATATGGAATTATCCAAACTCTACAATGCAGTCTTCACCAAAGTGAATGTCAAAAAGGAAACATTAGAAGCAGACCTGTTTCGAATTTATCCATAAAAATAATGGCTACTAGTAGCAAAGGAAAAAAACGAGACTGTCTTGAAGGAGGCAAAAACAAAACGAACATGAATGAAGATTACGAAAACACAAGCAAAAGAAAAAAGTGGACTTAGTCACAACAGGAAAGCTGGAAGGGAAAAAGAGCACCAAGCAGACCCAGGGAGAAAATATTTGACGGACTTGCGGAGTGGATGAAGACAGACAGGGTGGGAGATGTATTTACTGCGGCAAAAGATAGATTCGTACGGAGGACCATGATCGCCAGAGCTATGCGGTAGGGCACATGATGATAATGATGACGACGATGACGATGATGATGATGGTGATGATGATGATGATGATGATGCTGATGATGATGATGATGATGATGGGTATTAATAATTATATAATTAAATAAATTAATCAATCAATAAATAAATAAACGCACAAACAAACAAAAATAATATACAAACAAACAAAATAAATACATGAATAAATGAATAAATGAATGAATGAACAAATACACAAACAAACAAATAAAAATTAATAGGCAAATCAATCAATCAATCAATAAGGCGATCATTCATTCATTCATTCATTCATTTATTCATTTATTCATTCAATCATTCGATTTATTAATCACTCACTCACTCACTCACTCACTCACTCACTCACTCACTCACTCATTCAATCAATCAATCAATCAATTAATTGATTATTAATTAATTAATTAATTAAAATTAGGGGTGTGATGGCAGGGAGGGGTCAAGGAAAGGTGAAGGTTGGTCGTTGCTCTCAACTAGGGTTCGATCAAAGTTCATCGATGAATCGATCAATCAATCACAAAACGATGTTGACATATGCTTGGGTCTTGTTGCTCATTTATCAAACCTCCAAATGTACAAAATGCCATTTAGTGTGACTGTATGCTGTATGGAGTTGGTATGTCGGCAATGTCATTTCATATGTACATGTTTGTTTGTTTGTTTGTTTGTTTGTTTGTTTGTTTGTTTGTTTGTTTGTTTGTTTGTTTGCTTTCGATGCCATTTTGTATGTTTGGTATCCATTTGATGTTGAGCAAAAAGTGAATAGAAAAAAAAAGTTTATTAAAAAAATAGCTGCTTTTTTAAACAACGTGGGAGGGGGGGGGGGGCGTTAACCTGTCATAGTTTGCTGGGAAGCATCTGCATCTACACCAAGTGATTGTCCTTGAGGCAATGATGGTGGTACATATGCACGTGTGTGTGTGTGTGTGTGTGTGTGTGTGTGTGTGTGTGTGTGTGTGTGTGTGTGTGTGTGTGTGTGTGTGTGTGTGTGTGTGTGTGTGTGTGTGTGTGTGTGTGTGTGTGTGTGGTGGTCTTTGATTTAATGTCTATTCACTAAAGTGATTTTAGACACACACACAAAAAACAAAAAAAAAACTTGAGGAGAAGAGGATTAACGATTGAAACAGCAAAACTGGCTAACCATAACATTGAACATGAGAAGTAACAGAACGTTAAAGATAATTCGCTATAGGACTTTTTGACAGGCTAACAAAAAAATTCATATGTTAAGGATGATGAGGCAAATATGTCAGAAACTGTCTTCGTTAATAGCGTAGGTATATGTCGTTTTACCCGAACACATGAAAGAATATGACTATGTGTTATCTTCTTTCCACACAGACACACTACATTCCTAGTGTATTTTGTTTTGAATGCATCAAGTTTCCACCTATACATAAGGGATTGTATACTTCTGCTGGCAGGAAGCTGCTTCGGTGTTTTGCTAATTTCAAAGTACATGTAACATTTTTCATACTTTTTCTGTTTATCTTGAAACTGCTTCCATACATAGGTGTCCACTAAGGTATAACACTCATGCAATGAGAGGGAAAGTTGTATATGATTTGAGTCTGGGGAGCTCTTTGCCCCCCGTTTGGCAGCCCTATCAACCATATCATTGTAATAAAAAGAACTATGAGATGGTATCCAGCAGAAAGTAATGTCAGTGCCTCTTAAGGATAAACTATTGATCAAGTGAGTGTGTGTGTGTGTGTGTGTGTGTGTGTGTGTGTGTGTGTGTGTGTGTGTGTGTGTGTGTGTGTGTGTGTGTGTGTGTGTGTGTGTGTGTGTGTGTGTGTGTGTGTGTGTGTGTGTGTGTGTGTGTGTGTGTGTGTGGTCTTCGATTTAATGTCTATTCACTAAAGTGATTTTAGACAAACAAACAAACAAACAAAAAACAAAAAAGGGGGGGGGGGGGGAATACAGGAGTGAAGAGGGTATTTGAAAATTGTCAATTTTGATCTTGAGAAAAAATGATCCAGAAAACATTTATTTTTGAGGAGGGGAAGATAAAGTTAATAAATAATGTTATCACAATTAAAGATTTAAACAAACAATCTAATAAACAAAATTAATAAATATTCAGAATAAATGAATAAAAGTAAAAACTGTATGTGTTGTGTGTGTGTGTGTGTGTGTGTGTGTGTGTGTGTGTGTGTGTGTGTGTGTGAGTGTGTGTGTGTGTGTGTGTGTGTGTGTGTGTGTGTGTGTGTGTGTGTGTGTGTGTGTGTGTGTGTGTGTGTGTGTTTGTGTGTGTGTGAGTGTTTTCGTGCGTAAGTGTGTGTTTGTATATCAAGACATACATGCAAATATATATGAATATATATATATATATAATTATGTGTGTGTGTGTGTGTGTGTGTGTGTGTGTGTGTGTGTGTGTGTGTGTGTGTGTGTGTGTGTGTGTGTGTGTGTATCTATATGTATGTATGTATGCCTGTATGCCTGTATGTATGTATGTATGTATGTATGTATGTATACACGTTTATGCGCGCGCGTATGCGTGTGTGCGTGTTGTTCCACGCGATCGAAGAAGCGTCATTTTTCTCTGATCCTTCTGTTAAATGTAGTTATTCACTGACAAGCTTGTCATAATATTGTATCTGCTTAACCTATTCATCATCATCACGTGACTTGCCACATGGCGTTGGCGATCATGTCATTCCATCTGTCTTTATCTCTTCTTGCCTCAAGCATCTCTTCCACCCTCTTTGTCTTCAGCTACTCTTCAAGTCCGTACAATATCTTCTCCCCGGGTCTACCTGGTGCTCTCTTTCCCTCCAGCTTTCCTGTTGTGACCAGGTGCTCCAATTCCTCTTTTCTCATAAAATGGCCTATAAATGTTGCCTGTCTTTTCCTAATCTTCCTTACGAATGATCTTCCTCCTTGTGTTTGCCTCCATTAAGACTGTATCGTTTGTTTTCCTTCCTGTCCATGGAACGCTCAACATTCTTCTTAGAAACCACATCTTGGCTGCCTCAATCTTGTTCTGGCTTTGCTTGTTGTTGAGTCCACGTCTCACAACCGTATAACAGTATTGGTTTTATATAATATTCAAGAACTCTCTTCCTGATGTTAACTGATAGGCATTTGTTGGTAAGAATGCTTTTCATCTTCTCGAATGCTGTTTTGGCTTGGCCGATTCTGCTGGTTATTTCTGACGTGCTTCTGCCGTCTGGTGAAATGGTCGTTCCCAGGTATACAAAACTTATCAACCTGTGTCAAGTTGTGCCGTTTGCTGTTATTTTGCATGAGGGGATTTCATGTATTTTACTGATCACCATGACTTCAGTCTTCTTGCTGTTTAGTTCCAGCCCCTTAACTTTGCTTTCTATTTCTAGTATATTCACAAGGTTTTGTAGGTCCCTTTCACTTTCTGCAATTAGCACTGTGTCATCTGCGTATCGAATGTTGTTTAGTAATTTTTCTCCAACATTTAATCCAGGATCTTCTTCTAGGTTTCTCATGATGTTTTCGCTGTAAAGTGAAAACAGATCTGATGACAAAACATAACCCTGTCTGACTCCTATTTTGATGTTTTGGAAAGAACTTATATCGTTTTCTATTCCCATTGCTGCTGTTTGTTCCCAATACATATTTCTGATTATTCGTAGATCTTTTCCATCAATATTGAGTCTTTCTAGCTGGTTGATCAATTCTTCATGTCTTACCCGATCGAAAGCCTGATATAATCAAAAAAGCATGAATATAAATCATTATTCATCTCTATTGGCCTCTCTATGATAGTTCTTAGGATGTATATGGCATTGATATTTCCTTTCCCTTCCACAAATCCACACTGTTCTGCTGCTATTTCTCTTTTGATTCTATTCCTTGTCCTCATCATGATTATTCTTAATAGGGTTTTTGTTACATGACTCATCAAACTGATTGTGCGATGGAGTTCGCATTCTATAGCCCCTGTCTTCTTTGGAAGAGCAATGAAAATTGATTTTGACATATCTTTGGGGATTTTTCCAGTGTCATAATTTCATTTAGGAGGACTGTTATTTTTTCAATACCAATTCCTCCAGAGCTTCAATCATCTCTGTAGTAATGTTGTCTGGTCCTGGAGCTTTTCCTGGTTTCATCTTTTTCAGAGCTGCTCTAACTTCATCTTTCATTATGGGTGGTCCTTCAATGTTATTTCATATAATGTATTCTTCGTTTCTGTCATCTTCAAAAAGGTCTTTAATGTACTCTCCCCATCTGTCTAATATTTTGTCTTTTTCCATGATAAGCGTACCATCTTTCGATTTTAAGCAACCAGTTGATGTGCATGTATTTTTCCTGTGGACAATTTCTTCAGTTCGTCTATACATACCGTGAAGGTCCGTTTTGAGTCGGTCTTCTATTTCTTTGCATTTTGTTTTCAGCCAAGCTTCCTTAGTTTCATTGCACCTATTGATTTCTTTGGTTATCTTCCTGTATATCTCCTCGTTTCTCTTTGCCTTTCTCCGTTCCTCTATCAAGCCTAAAATTTCTTTTGTCATCCAGTTCTTTTTTGCTTTTCTATCTACTTCAGGGATTCCTTCACAAGCTTACTTATCGAATTTCTCAACTTTGTCCATTGTTCCTTATTGTCACCAACGTCTTCCAGAGCACTGTATTTTTTTTAACATGTACGTTAATTTTTTTACGTATCACTTCATCTGTCTTTAAGAGTCCAAGATTTAGTTTGATGTTGCTTTTGGTCTGTTTCCTTTTCCTTAAGTTCAGCCTAAATCTTCCCACTACAGGATTATGGTCACTGTGGCAGTCTGCGCCTGGTAGTGTTTTTGCTGACAGTAAAGAATTTTTAAATCTTTTATGAATCAGGATGTAGTCAATCTGATTTTTGGTATTATCTCCTGGACTCATCCAAGTCCATTTTCTTCTATTAGGCTGCTCAAACCAGGCGTTTCCTACTATGGACTCATTCATCTGTGCCCATTCTATAAGTTTCCCTCCCCTTTCATTTTGTGTACCAAGGCCATGAGGTCCAACTATATCCTCCACCCTATCCTGTCCCACTTTAGCGTTAGAATCTCCCACTATTACTGTGACTTCTTGTGATTTACACTGGGCCTTGGCCATCTCTAATACTTCGTAGAAGTTGTCGATGTCTTCCTGAGTACTTGCGGATGTTGGTGCATACACCTGAATGATGTTGATATCAAATGGCCTGCCTCCCAATTTAACCAGCAAAACTCTGTCGGACACAGCCCAGTATCCCCTAACTGCTTTTGATTTGTCTCTGTCCATTACGATGCCTACTCCTCTTTCATGTGAGTTTCCACCAGAATATATCACTGTATACTCTCCTGATGTTATCATGCCTGCCCCCCTCCATCTCACTTCCCCTAGTCCTAAAATACTAATGTTAAGCCTTTCCATCTCCATTTTGATGTTATCTAATTTACCTTTTTAACCTATTATGCGATAAAATGGTCAGGCCTGACCATCCCAATTCATAATTTTATTGTGTTTTTCTTTTTCAGTCCGACAGGTGCTGATGCTGGAAGGTCCTGTGTTTGGTCCCCCCCCACACTCCCACACCCCACACACCCCTAGACACCTCTGCCTGTTAGGAAAGATGGTTGAGATTTTTCTGATCACCTAGGCCAACCTGTGTGCAGACCTGCCATTGCCTAAACCCCATATACTGTGAATACACCAATAGAATGTCAATTGTGCACGTTAAAGATCATGTGTAAATAATGACAATGCTGCTGCTGGTGTTGAAGATAATAATAATAATGATGATGATGATGATGATGATGATACTGATAATGATAACAATGACAATAATAACAACAACAATGATAATAATATAATAATAATAATAATAGTAATAACACTGATAATAATGATGATAATAACAGTAATAATAATCAGAAGAATAAGAATAACAGTAATGATAATAATACTATTATAACTACTACTGCTACTACTAGTGTTGATACTACTACTTTTACTACTGCTGTTACTACTATTACTACTACTGCTGCTGCTGTTGCTTCTACTACTACTACTACTGTCATTACTACTACTACTGCTAACTACTGCTACTACTACTACTGATGATGCTGATTATGATGATATAAGAAAACGATAATAATAATAATGATGATAGTAATAATGATGATGATAATAATAACAATAATAATAATAATAATAACAGCAACAAGAACAATGATAATAATAATGATAAACAATGACAACAATAATAATGATAATAATAATAATAATGATAACAACAACAATAATAGTAATAGTAATGATGATGATGATAATAATATTAATAATAATAATAATTATAACAATAACGATAATATAAAAATCAATACAATCTTAATTACAATGATAACCACATTTATGAGGCACCATATCTTGATACAAGAATCAAATCAAACCACTCTCATCATTCACCAAAGCAATATATATACATATATATATATATATATATATATATATATATATATATATTATATATATATATATATATACTGCATCCATGATAAAACAACATTGCTCGAACATCGTATTATGTATATTTTTTTATGATAGATATATATTCACGTAAAATGTTTTTTAGTTTGCGCGGGTTTTTCGTCCACCTGTGCCGAAAGGTGTCACAGAAAGACGAGGTCGATGGTCAATGTAGCTTACGGCGATAAAAAACTAAACAGACATGTAAGCGTTTGGATGTTGTTTTTTTAGACAGGGAAAAGGGTGATACCTAATTAACCTTCAATATTCGTTTGCCTTCACCTAACAGTCGTTAACATCAATCTTGACATTTACGAGCACTTGAAGCCAACTGAAATGTTAGTACGCGATTTATCAGGCATCATTGAAAAGAAGGCATACTAACACACACACACACACACACACACACACACACACACACACACACACACACACACACACACACACACACACATACACACACACACACACACACACACACACACGCACACGCACCGTGAACGGATATGCTTTGAGTAACTAGTCGTGACGAGGTGATCTTACATGACAAGGGAGTAACTATAAAAAAAACCTAAGCGTCCACCATGATGTTTTTGATCACTCACAGCCCGCCTAGGGGGCATAAGCCCGGCACGCAAGGGAGGCCACAATGTTTTAAAGCTTCTTTTCAGCTAACAGTCTTAACATTCTTGTAACTAGTCGTCATTATACCCTGAGAGTGGAAGGACTTGAAACTGTACAGAACGGAACGGTACATGATGTTTTGATATTGCGAGAACTGATGTTGTATTCGTTCAATCTGTTAGAATTAGTCCTGGTTTTTCTCTCTCTCTGTCTGTCTGTCTGTCTCTGTCTCTCTCTCTCTCTCTCTCTCTCTTTCTCTCTGTCTCTCTCTCTCTCTCTGTCTCTCTGTCTCTCTGTCTCTTACTGTTTCTCTCTCTCTCTCCCTCTCTCTCTCTGTCTCTCATTGTTTCTCGCTCTCTCTTTCTCTCTCTCTCTTTCTCTCTGTTTCTCTGTCTCTCTCTCTCTCTCTGTCTTTGTCTCTCTCTTTCTCTGTCTTTCTGTCTCTGTATTTCCATCTGTTTCTCTCTCTCTCTCAGTGTCTGTCTCTGTCTGTGTGTCTATCTCTCTC